>WBMZ01003238.1:0-18803 GCA_013400975.1 Atrichornis clamosus
GCGGCGGCGGCTCCTCCTGCGGGTCGGGGCCGCGGGCAGACCCCGCGCCCGCCCCGCGCCGCTTTATCCTTTCGCAGCCCGCCCCGCGGCCAATCGCGCGCTGTATCCAACGCCCTCCGCGTGCCAAGCCCCGCCCGCCTGCCCGGGATTGGCGGCCGGCGCGGAGCGGTAATAATGGCCGCGTGCAATGGGAAGCGCCCGCGCTGACCTCATTCCCGGCGGCGGGGCGAACTTTTTAAAAGGGGCAGGAGGGCAGCTCCGCGCACCGCCCCGCGCCTCGCCGCGCACGTGCCCGCGACCCCCCTACCCCCGCCCCCGGGCCGCGCTCCTCCCTCCCCTCCTCCTTGCTGGGGGAAAAAAATCAGGAAATCATCAAAAAATCATCATAATACAAATATTAATTAAAAAAAGAAACAAAAGCGGGGGCGAGGGGAGTTGAGCTGTCCCACCCCCGCGTGCGGTGGCTGCGGGGCGGTGAGCGGTGAGCACCTGCCCGCACAAAGGGCCGGGAGGGTGCTCCTTCCTCCCCGGAGCTGCCGCACGCCCAGGGGGCAGCGCTGCCCGGGGGATGCCGGCGGGCGCCCCGCTCCCGTCCCCACGCCCACACACGGAGTGTCACGGAGGGGTCGTCCTCCCTCCAGAAGGGCCCGCGAGGCGCTGCCGGCACGCCCCCTCCGCCACGGAGCTGGAGCGGAGCGGCGCAGGGGGTGGGACGGGACAGGCGGCGGGCACCTCCCGCGGAGCGCCGGGCCCCGGACCGGTCACGGCGCTGAGTAACCACTGCCTCTCATTCCAAATTCCCCGTCGCGGTGCGAGGAGGAGGTGTTGCCCTTATCACTCTTTTACCCTTCGACCTCCCTCCTGCCTTTCGCTACATGCCGCTCCCGCATGCCGCGGTCCTGCCGCGACGCCCGATCCCGGGAAGAGGCTACGGCTAGGGGTCCCGGCCCGGCCGCGCCGGGTCCCCAGAGAGTGGGAGGGGCCGCGGAAGCAAAAAGCGGTGCGCAGCCAGCAGGCAGGTACCAGCCCCCGGGGCGGAGGTGCTGCCGTGCCTGTCCCAGTCCTCCCCGCCGAGCAGAGCCCCCCCGCTCCGGGGCCCTTGCCAGGGCGCGAGGTGCTTTTCCGGGATTGCTGTTTCATCTCACGTCCCCCTCTCTCTGCTCTGCCATGCATAATGGGGAAGAAGAGCAGGGCAGCAGTGTTAGGCACTGTGCAGCACCCCTTAAGGCCTCGTGGCACCAAAAAAACCCCCCAATATTCAGGTAAAGGAGACAGTAAGACCATACAAAAAGTGGCAGCATTACTTCCCAAAGATTCCTCACATCGTTCATCAGGCCAGGGACCAAAAAATCCATTAGGCAAAACAGCTGTGAAAATTTTTGTTCCACACAACACTAGCAAAAAACACCTTTTAAATCAGAAGCAAAATAATGGTTGGAAACAGCTAAAATATCTAAGATAGAGTTCCAAAATCAAGTTACACACTTTTGCAAAAAAAAAATTATAGTAGGATACTTTAACAGAGTGGCTGGCTTGAGAACAGGCTTTGAATATTAAGATCTCACACTGGACTCAAAATACACTGCTGTGAAGTGCTGAGAAAAATCCTGAATTCCCGGTACCTCCCTGGGTAGGCCACCTACATTACTGAGACTATTTACAAAGATACAAATTAAATCATAGGTTTGCTTGCAAAAATAATGCATTGGTTCCTCATACAGCCTCTGGTCAACTCTGGATAAAATACTGCTTTCCTCTAGCTTGACGACATCCAGTGACATCAGTGGAGTTTCTCACCTTTACACTTCGTAAGTAGTAAATCATGCTATGCTTTCCCCCTGAAGCCCCAAAGTTAGGATCAAATCTCTTCTACCCTATACCACCAACGTCTACAGAAATGGAGGCTCACAGTGGGTTTGGTGTCAGATATGAGCACTAGATTTTGCTTACACTCTTGGTATTCATGTGCAGCACCATGAAAAACTGGGACTGGGATCATTCAGTATATTCTGGCTGCTCCACCTGTCAGCATGGTATCCAGGAGGATTTCAACCCTCAACTGTCGTATTTTACATATAAATATCAACTTGTTTAAATTACAATGTGAGTAAAATATTCTGATGTTTCTAGACACAAGGTAAAGCAGAACAAATAAAAACTAAACTGATAGGCAAACACAGAAAGAAGAAGCTTGGGAAGATTTTAACTTGATTATGTTCTGCAAGGTATTTACCACCATGGAAAAAATTCTTCTCCAGGTGAGGAGTTAAATGTTTTCTTGATGAAAGCAGTCACATCAATTTAATCTTGGTTCAAAAAGTGTATATGTGGGACAGCCAGTACAGTATTATTTCCTTAACGAAAACTTTACAAAAGTGAAATTTAGAGCTGCTTAAGAAATCAAGTGTAAGAACACGACGTGAAACTCTATAAAAGCATTTTACTACATTTCTTAGCTGTTTCCTCAAAAATTAATTGCTTCCACCCCTCATCCTCCTGGTGCTGGACTGAAAGTACCTTCCACCTCCCCAAATTTTTAAGTCTAGGTTTAAAACGCGAGCATTCAGCTTCCGTCTAAAAATTTAGTTTTAAGAGCATTGGCAAGACTTTACATTTTACAACTTTAAAAGCCTTGAAACTCCATTCTATTTCCTGCAAGCTCGATGAGGCCGGGGATGAGGCACGGGACGCGAGGTGGCAGCGCTGAGCCTCTACTGCCAGACGTGGGAAAACGCGGAGCTAGCGAACCCGCGATTATTATTTTTTAATTTTTTTTTCCTGTGGTTTTACCGAGCAGTATAACGCTGAAAATTTTTGACTGAAATTCAGTAGGTTTGCATCAAAGAGTGGCAGTGCCCACGCAGTCAGCCGTACGCCGCTGGAACAGTGTGCAATTGATGGTAAATCCCGTTGCTGGGTTTAAGGGCACGGGCACTGATAACACCCTTCTCACACACCGGGACCTGCAGCTTGCCTTGCACATGGAGCAAGAGAGCTTGTTCAGGAACAATGCTCTGGACAAATCTACTGTAGGACTGTGCACCGCAAGCACTGATCCCAGCATTCCCATCCCTGGAAGTGTTCAAGGCAAGGTTGGATGGGGCCCTGAGCAACATGATCGAGTGGGTGGTACCCCTGCCACCTGGCAGGGGGGTTGGAACTAGATGATCTTTAAGGTCCCTTCCGACCCAAAACATTTTATTAATCTATAACTCTATGATTGATTCCAAGTTTTACGTGTGAATCACCACGCAGTCCCCACTGGTTAAAATGTCTTAAGGATACGCAGATTTAGCACCGCAGCAGATCCCTTTTTTTCCCCCTTCTCTTTTGAACTGAGGATTACCAGCGCTCAGGCTCCTTTAACTGCAGCCCTTGCAGTTGATCTTTTCCACACCCCCAGCTCTGTAGATTGTGGGAAATGCTTTGCAGCCTGCTCCAGCTGAGCTCTCGGGAGCAAACCTTCCCTCCTGTGAGCGTGTTCCTGCGTGCCCTTGCCGGTGCGGAGCGCTTTCCTTCCTTGGCGGTGCGCAGCCAGAAACCCCGCAGCTGCTCCGGCCGGCTTTTACCCCTTGCAGTCTCCCGCGCTCCGCAGCCACCGGGAACCGGCGAGCTCAGCCGTCCGCCGTGGTGTGCGTGTTCATTAACACGCACGTTAATTCCACGCTGCTACCCGAGCAGGCGCCCCCGCCGCCCTGCGCACGACCCCCGGCTCGCAGGGTGCTCCACGGGTGGGTGTGCCCCGAGGTCCTCGCGGCGGGCCGGGGGCAGGTGGCGGCGGCCCCGCGGGACTGAGCCCGCGTGGGCTGTGTTCTCCTGCACGGAAGGAGCAGGGCATTCACCCGGGCGCGACCTGAACAGTGACATCCGCGGGTCATCCAGCGACCCTCCGAGACACACTGCGGGGAATGAAAGGCGATTCACGGACATCTTGCTTCCCGTCACCCTGTGATAGGCATCCACAGGGTGGGGAAAAGTGGCATCTTCCTTATCTTGAAAAAAAACCTGTGTTGCTTCTGAGTGTTTTCCTCTCTGCGACTAAAATTCACCTCTGTAACACATATTTTTCCCTGACATTCTGTTGGGCATTTCAAATAGGGGTATTGGGGTGATTTTAGCCCTCTTGAACTGCAAATGCCAAGGCCAGAACAGAGGCGTTCTTCTAAAGAACACGTTCTCCAACATCTTTCTATTGCCTATATTGATCCAAAGAAAATAAAGTAGATGAAGTACTTGCCATTAGGGAAGGGGGGGGGGGAAGCCATGTCTTTTAAAGTAACATGATGATAACAGATATTCATTAAAGATCAAAGAAGAGCGTGCTTAAGGATCAGAGGTGTAAACTGAGACATGAAAGTGGGCCCTCCTTCTTTGTCCTGTTTGCAAGAAGAAAACTCCATTGTACAATTGCATCACTCCGATTCACAGGGTACCTTTATTTAACGTGATTCATAAACGCTTTGAACTCTCTCCGATAGCTTTGTGGAGAAGAACTTTTATTACTGCGAAGTATTTTATGGAGGATATTATTTACTTATGAATGAAAATCTGTTGCCTAAAGTTGTATGGTATTGTTTCCTTCCAAACTGCATATTCACTTACATTTTACTTGAATACAAGCCTTCACATAGACACCCAGTGCTCCTGTTATAAGAACGCCAACACATTTCTAGCTCATTTAATACATTAAATAGGTAAGAATCCATTTGTATATACATGTTTATATTAATGCAGATATTTATCACTTATATGGAAATGTTTGGTTTGGGAAGGCAGAAACATCTCTCAAGCGATTTTTAGTAAGAAAATATAAAAATACTTTCTATCCTTTATCCACTTTGGTGACTTTTAAAGTTTAAACTCGTTCTCTAAGAGTAACATAGGTTCTGTCAAAAATAGCAATAAAAAAGGAACTTGGAAAACATATTGTTTGCATTTACTTAAAAGGAGAATTGCATTCCCTATTCAATCTCATAAGATTCAGTAAATTTTTTTGGTTTTTAACAGCTTCATATAAGAAGGGCTTTTAGTTCATTTATAAAGACATTTTGGCAAGCCTTTTCTGCAAAGTGAAAAGCCACAGGGTTGAAGAGGAATTACCGGTCTGCTGCATATGTAGCAGCAGATTGCATATGCATGAGCTGCAGCTGCGTGAAGGCCACCCCAGGAAGGGGAGTCCAAGAGGAGAGCCAGGGGAGGGGAGCAGCGGCGGGGGGTGCCTGCAGCCAGCGCTCTGACAGGGCCAAGCCTTTCTCACTGCAGGAGGGTCAGGGAAGGAGTGCCCCGCTTCACTGGACCACTGCACTTTTTGAAGGTGTTTCTCTCCTCTGCCCTTACACCACCTCCAAGCCATCTGTGTTCTCCTTCCTGCTTACTCTCACCTTCCCCTGCTTTCTCCTACATCCTTATCACCACTACCCATGTAACGTTCAGCTCATCTTTTCCTGCCATCTCTATGAAAGAGCAAACAGCTGCAAAAAGACAGTTCAGCAGAAGCCCACATAGTACCAAGAATGAAGTAATGTTTCTGCCCACTTCCACAACATCATGATGTCACTCAGACTTTGGCATCATTGATAAGAGGGAGCCACAAAACCACTGTATATTGAATTAAATGTGGGTTGTTTTTAAAGATCTTTAAGTGGGATGTTGCATGCTATTAAATTCAGTGTATGAATGTCTTCTTGTATTCAGCAAAATGTTGCTTATACTTAGTACTCCTGGAAAGTACTAGGAAAAAGGGGGTTTGTAAAATGTAGATCTTATGTTTCTAACTTGGTTTTTGTGAGATCATTTCTTGACAGATATATTCAAGATAATTAAATTAAAGAAAAAAAAGAAAACTATCTTGCATACTATTTAATTGTGAAAATTGTCCTTTTTTTTCTTTTGTAAACTCTGGGTTAACAGGTGCTTATCCACAGAATCCAGTTCTAGGTAAAGAGAATTCCTCTAGCAACCTGCAGGCAGTTGGGGTTATCTAGGTACTATACGATGGTTCTGGCAGAGGTAGGCAAAAAGTCATCTATCATTTTCTGATATTTCAACCTTAAAGAGTGTTTAGTATTTTTTATCATAAAATGTTCTTTGTAGTAAAAAAATCCATCCCCTTCATTCAGCCCCATCATCTTCAGATATTAACGTATTAATTCCTGTCAAAAAAATTTTACTTAATTTTTCTGATTTGATGTTTCTGATGCACAGATCAAAAAAGCTACAGCAGATTCTGGGGGGAAGAGGCAAAATCCATTTAAATCTAAAATAAGAGAGAGAAGAAAGTAATTTTTTTTCCTTTTGTGCTCTGGACAAATAGAAGTCTGGCTTTCGTCCTGGTTTCCTTCCATGTAATTGTTCTTAATGATGGTTACTGGCGTAACAATTCGTAAGTAGATTTTTTTTTAATCTTTTCTGAATAGATTGCTCAAATGATACCACTCTGTACTTGCCAGGGTCTGGCCTATAATCTCTGTGACCTACCTCGCTTATGCTGTTTGTGCAGAATAAGTTTACTAGTTTGATAATAAACATTAATATTTATTTCAAAAATAAATATATTTCCAAAACTTTGTTTTCTCTAAGAATTGTACCATTTTGAACAGAATGTCAGAAAAAGGCGGTGGAATTCTACACTACCCTATGTAATCCTGATCTAGCTGTCACACCTAAGAAGTGTATATAGGATTTATGTCAATGTGCAGGTGTGCTCAAGTGAGGCAGGATGTCTGAATTTGCATTGCTTTATAGAGTCTGTATTTAAGTTTAGATTAATTGCTATTAGAAATAAATTGTCCGTATGGAACCTCAGAAACTAGAATATTATACACTGTACCATACTATAAGACATTTTCCATGTATTATTCCAAAATTTTAAGCATGAGCTCTTGTATTTCCAACAATAATGCAAAGTTTGACATTTTATCTAAGTACCAGAAATTTATTTTTAAAATCAGGAACTGTTGAATTTTGCTTTATAAAACTACTGTGTTATTTAAATTGTATAAGAGTATGCTAGTGTATAGTAATTTTGTTTTTTTATAAATATAGTAGTTGAAAAAGGTGAAAAATGCTGCATTTCTGCTAGTTAAAGCTCTTCCATAGAAAGACTACCTGCTAAACAGTCCTTTGTTTTTTTGGGGACTGCCTTTGAAATTTGAGGTGTAAATCTTGTTGATAAGTCAGAAAGTATCATTGTGTTCAGGAAAGACTGTGCACATCTAAATAGTCTGTTCTTATTCCGACTTAATTTTTTTTTTCAATCCTTATTTTAATGCCTGACTGTGGGATGACTTCCACAAATCAGTACTCTGCTCAGAACTATTGATAAATTACACAATTAGATGCCAAATAAGATGCTTTGAAATGGCCTTACAACCGCAGTATCTCCCAGATAATACAGAAAGTCAGCATTCACACCAGCATTGCTTAGACTTCATCGCACCTGTTTTCACCAGCAGTTTGAAATCTACTCCTTCACACACTCGTCCTGGTAACTGGTCTTCGTGGAGGCTCCGTGGTGGAATGTAACGGTGCCGGTGAGTGGTTCCTGCAACATCCCTGCGCACGGACTCGTCCAACTCCAGAGCTGGAATAACCAGCAGCTGCCCACGCGTGCCCCAGTGCTCAGGGTGGGGTCACCTACTTTGTTTCAATGCAGATATTACGGTTTTCCTCAGGCTCTCACCCCTGTGTCCTAAAGCACCAAAGAAAGCCTCTGTCGGTGTGGCAGGATGTTATGTGGAAACAGTGTAGATGTTTTGTCACAGGGTGTGGAAGTAACGAGCATACAAGAGTGCATCTTGTGTATCTTGTACCTGTTAAGTAATGCTCATTCCGGAGGTGTCAGGGAACGGCTCTGAGCACCACAGCGTGTTGCTAAAATGACCACGTGCAGATGCACAACCACTGTACTGAAAACCTCTGCGCTTGACCTTGTCAAGGGAAAAAGAATTCACTGGCAGAAACAGATAGTGAGACTATTGGGGAAAAAGAACCCCCTCAGTATTTATAAGCTATAGACCTAAAAAAGACATAAGTGTATCAAGTTCCCATAGAAATAAACACTGGAGACTTGCTTTTTAGGATAGATACACACTGCAGACTGTGGTGTGGTGTAAAAATACTTGAGCTAGCTGTAAATGAGACATCTCAGGCACTAGAAACAAAAGTAGCTTTTTAGGTTCTCAACCTTGTTTTATGCATCCCATCAGCAGTGACTCAAGGGAGGACGCCGGTTCTCCGAGATATTTACACAGCAGTTGGGAATGGATTGTGGGGCTGCCTGGCTCTTGTCCTGTTGCTCCCCTGTGCACAGATCTGCTCCTCGTTCCATCTTGGGGCAAGACTCCACCAAGCAAGCACCAGCAAGCCTTTGGCTCTTTTGCATAACTTCACCAGCCTACAGCTTCTTGTGTCTTGAACTTTCTGTTTCCCTGTTCTTAGTCTCTAACATCTGCACTAATTTGTTATTAATCACATAATGGAAATTTAAACAGCATTCACCCAGCTCATAGCTCTCATTCCATCCAGCCCTGCAAAAATTTACCTATGGGTGGTTTATTGGTTTCATCTTCAGAATCACACAGAGCAAATAAGCAGAAAAATTGGCCACCTACTGATGAAGATAAAGATCATACATCATTTAAACTTTCTCAAGTAATCTATTTTTGTTTTTCCATTTTCTTATTCTAGAAATACATTACCATCTTTACTGCTATAAATGGAAGAAATTCTGCTGTTCTTACATAGATATATGCTGATGTATTTTGTAACGTTATATGCTTCATATCTATATTCAGTAACTGATGTTTCAAAATGCATGCTGCTGTACATCCTGGTGTTAAACAAGCTTGAAGCTGCTTCTCAGAAAAGCTCAACATGTAATGCCAAAATTACTGCAAACTAGGGGAGCAGAAGTTGTGTCTGACTGCTCTTTGGATTGTTCACAGATTTCTAAGCAAAACCAGCTGTGAAAGGATATCTGACACCCAACTATCTCACAGCCATGGTAAGACTTCAAGACTTCAATTCAGACATTTGATTGGGTTTTTTTGTTTTTCTTTTTGCTTTTTTTTTGTTTTGTTTTGTTTTGTTTTGTTGTATAGTTTCTTTTTCCTGCAATTGTTTTTCTTTTGGAACACAGGGCAACAGCACTATATTAAGCATACACTGACAGGAACAGTGGAATCTGTTGTTTAATGAGGGCTGTAATATTCATACTGGCTGCTATGATATGCCATTACTTAAATGAGAGACTTGTACAGCTGATACTGTCATTTGAAACAAAGACAAATTATAGCACAGGTACATTTTCAGCAATATGGTTGAGCAGTTTTTTTAGAGTTTAGTTAATAGATTAGAGGATAGTATCTAGCTGGAGTAAAAAAATTTCTGTATTCAGATCACTTCTTATTAATCATTAAGTACTCATTATTTATTATCCTGGCTTCTTCAAACTGACTTGTGAGTACTAAGTCTGGTTGCACATTTGGCAAGTCTCCCCAGGGCTGGTGATCCTTCAAGACACATCCAAGACAGAATCTTCTCATGATAAAACAGGAAAACATCCTGCTGGTTTGGGCTGTAGTACCCCACTGTCCTGCCCCCAGGAAGGGTGGCCAGTAACCCATGAGCTTGTGGCACTGCCTTGTTGGAGAGGAGCGGGTGCTTGCTGGGTGTTTCCCAGCCCTGGCTGTGCTCCCTAGGCCCGATCAGGTTTGCTGCCTGCCCTGAGGAGACCCCAACCCCAGCAGTGATGTGTGGAGGGGCAGAGCAGCTCTGGAGGGGATGGCTGCTGCTTTCTGGGGAGATGACAGAAACTTTGCATGTCTTGGTCTCTGCATGAGTCCCATGCTGCTTCTCACAGGCACTCTCTGCTGCTCAGCATTTTGACACCCACTCATGGGTGGGTAGGCAGCAGGAAAGGCAGCATCTGAACACCACACGTGCAACGAGCCTCCTCTTCTTGTGTGGTTTTTCTAGCCAGAAAATAAGGGATAACCACCATCATCATTACCATCATCTGTTACTCAGGAGCTGTCCCTGTCTCCCTCAAGGGTAAAAAAGTGACTGCTATAGCTGTTGGTAAGTTAACCTACGCTGTAGTTTTGTTCAAAACCGTAGGAAGTCTTGCAAGGCCTTTGCAGTCCTGAGGGCAATTTCACTACAGAGAGCTTTTCCTCTCTCCTTTGGAAACAAACATATTTAGACGACTAATTCTGCCCACACTGGTGAGATACAGTCTCATTTACCTAACTTGCTCCTTCTCTCTTTAATAGCAGGAAAAAAACAGGCCAAACTTTGCACAAACTAGAAAAACAAATCCACAGCATACCAGTTTTTCTTTATTATTTCCTTTATTATTTACCAAAGGAAAAAACACCCCACCAACAACAGTTACTCTGCATTTATCACAGTGACTTGTAGAAAGCATGTGATTCTTATGGTAAGTAGCAATTTACAGATGGCCAGGTGCAAACAACATATCTAATCTTATCATGCTTATCATGCATTTGTTTTATTCGCAGCTGCAACAGTTGGTGTCAGTTAATAGGTTACCAACCATGAAGTATATTTATTTCCTTTTATCCTACTTTGGGGCTACAGAAGTGATTTGTAAACTGTCCTAGATGTTGAATTTACATTTATTTTTTTGTGTGCGTGGCTTTTTTATTATTTAGGTAGTGCTACTTAGGGAGAAAATGACAACTTTCAGACAACACATTTTGTTTTCATTGTATCCATTTCCCTTTCTAGGGATTTAGAAACTTTAAAGTAGTGTGCTCTCTGGTTTTCTAATTTACAGTAAAACACAAGTTTTTTGTCAAGTATAATTTTTTTGGTTGTTTAAGATTGATCTATCATTGATGAGGACTCATTTTTGCCTGTTTAGTTCCATTAAGTCATGTCATGGATTCATTATCAACCTTTCCAAATAATCAATCACATTCTATATAAGCTGAATTTTAAATACTAGTCATAAAAAAAAAGAGTATTAAATTTTTTTCTTAGCTCTATGGCTCACATTGTAGACACTAGGATGTATATACAGCAGTGAACCAACAAAGTAAACCATATAACCTACAAAGCTTTCCATATTCTGGTATAAAAGTAAAGATGCTGTTTAAAATAAGTGTATATGGTCCTTACCAATGAGTCCTTTCCAGTTTTTGTAATGTGTGACAGTCTTGGTTGTGTTGGATTTGGTTTTTTGCTTTCACTTACATCAAGACCATTTTGTGCTAGATAAAGAGTGATAAAGTAAATAATTCCTTGACACCTTACATGCTTATATATCTTTTGCTTAAATTTATCTTCTAATCTGCTTCCCAACAAAAGGAGTTTTAATAGTAAAGAGCACAGCTACTAGCACATATCCATGTCTGCAGGTCAAGTGTTCTTGAAAGTAATGAAGCTGCACTTGTAAACGAGTTTAACAAAAAAAAAAAAAAGATAGAGAAAAGAATTTCAGATTTTGATCCTGATGATGGTTTTAAAATGCATGACCAACAGTGTCTTATCATTGGCATAGAGCACTATATATATATATATATATATAGTAATTGGAAACTGTTAAATGTATGAACTTAATGGACCTGAAGAAATAATTGCAGGGAATAATATTCAGATTAACCCCTTTCTCTGCACACATTGTTTTGAGGTGGATTGGAATGCCCTCTGACTTTTTATTCTGAATTACATTTTTACTTTTCAACACAATTTTATTGCTCTGATACTTAATCCCAGCATAATATTTGCATTGATGTATAAGCTCTGAAAATAAGATCTTTGCTAAAAACGCCTATTAGCAATTTTTCACAGATTGAGGATCTAAGATGAAGGTTTTAAAGCATTTTGTAATTTAATATAAATAATTATTAGACACATGCCAAGATTTTGCACAAACTGATTTTTTTCACCACTGGCCTGTCTTCGAAGGCTCTGGTGTTCATCTTCCCTCTTACTGCTCATCACATTATTGTACATGGGAAGACTTCTCTAGGTAAGGCAAAAATCTTTCCAGAATTATCTACATCAGTTGATCTGTCACTGGAGTTGGAGACAGAATTATCCAGATTGAATAATGCATTGCAAAAATGTATGAATTTGCAGTTAATTAAATAAGGCCATAATAGCAATTTCTAAACTTCCAATTTTAGGAGCTTTAGCTGTTGAAAGGTAAAGTTACTGCCTTATCCAATTTACTTGTCAAATCTGTACTTAACTTTCACAGATTGAGTATTTGAATAGTTGACTGCTTATGCTTGCACGTGCTACTTCCAGGCTACAGCAGAAGATACCAACACGTGTATGCACGTCTAACTGTTGTGACATTGAGCACATCAATCTGAGCGAGTTCACTCAGTGTCTGCTCTGCGGAGTGGGGACGGTGGTGCATTTGGCTTCACATCTCTAGTGTGGGGCTTGAAAGTTCTCTTCTTTCACTTTTCTCTGAGAGCGAGACCTGCTCTTAACAGCAGCAAGGACTATAACACGCTGTCCTTATCTCTGGCCCATCCTTACCTCATTATCTCCAGTGTCCATCAATGTGATTTCAATGTTTTACTGCCGAGCAAATCAAAGAAGAAAAGCATAGGAGCAGTGCCCCTTTTTGATGCTGAGGCAGGAGGATGTTTAGCCAAATGCTTCTGTTCTCTGCCCAGGTCAGTCTGTGGAGCAGAACAGAAGAGCTCAGGACATCAGAGGTTTCCATTAGCCTTGCATTGAAGGGAAACCAACTGCAAAAGCGTAGGAGCACTATTACTCCCAGCCAGACTGTTCCCCACTGGAGATCCACCTCTTTTCTGGAAGCTGGGGCAAGATGTTGAAGTCTCACAGTTCTCCTGACACCTGCTTACTAACTGAGGCATGCATCTCATAATCTTAAACACTTGGGTCAGGTTTTCATGTTTTTTCTTTTTCTCCCAAAGCAAGGAGAGCAAGAACCTTTTTCCCGTTTGCCAAGGAAATGCTGAGGCTCAGACACCATCACAGGTCTCATAGTCTTAGGAAGTGCAGGGTTCATAAAATTTTCTTTAGAAACACAGGTGAATGCACAGCTGAAATGGGTGCAATGTTGCAGAGAAATGCTGCTTTCTGCATCTCTGTGACAGTTCTAAGCACAGAAGAAACCACCAGGTACTGAAGTGCTCATCATCCCCTTTGTGTCTAACCTTTTATTGATTGAATGTGGGCAACTTCCTAATGTCAGACACTACTTCATAAGTAGTAGTAAGCCTAACCTGATGTGTTCTCTAGGGAGTGTTTTATTTTGTTTTTCCTTTTTGTAGTGCAGGTCATGGTCTTACTCCTACAATTGTACAGTCAACCCTCAAAGCCCATATGCTGGTGTAGCGTCAGCAGCAGCCTTGGCTTTCCTGTGCCACAAAACTTTTGGCTTTTGCCCTTTCACTGTAGGTACATAGAGATGTTTCGGTCCTGGAAGTTCATCAGTTCAGAAACTGCATTACTTTACTCTGCCAGGATTGAGCCTTTCTCCCTGCAGGAGGGTTAGGGAAGGAGTGCCCCACTCCCAAGATGACTTCTCAAGTCAATCTGACGGCTTTCTGCAAATTTGCCAGTTTAGAACTTGTAATGGTATTGGATTAATTTTACTTTTTAATGACTAAACACACCATTATTTTAATAATGGCACTTCAGACACCCAAGTAGTAATTATTCCTGACAGTCTACAGGTGAGCATATCCAACTCAGAATATGCTACTAAAACCATGTTCTGGCAGACTTCAGAGCAAGCAAACACAACTAATTTTTTTTGTTACCCTCACAGAATATTATTTTCTATTAAGGACTGTTTTGTTGAGGTACAGCACTTCAGATTGCACAAATAATCTTGTGTCTCTTGCCTTAGGGGAGCAACTTATAATGATGGGTAAGAAATGTTTTTTTCCTTCCTAAATGTATTAATATATACTTTGATTTCAAGCCTTAAAAATACCGTTACCAGTCTCAGATGCTGCCTCTGCAGCAAGTGGGCATGAGTATAAGCATTAGCCTCAGCTAAAGGAAGTTAGTGCTGTTATTTGAAGGATGCAGGAACTTCATTTTTCATTCATGGCAAACCTGCTTGAGAGCGACCATTCTCCCTGGACTGTGCAGCACCATTTGTTGCCCACAGAAAAGGTTTTCTCTGTAGGAGAAAACTTCGTGGCTCTCAGTGGTCTATAAACTATAACAAACCTCACAGGTATCCCACAGCAGGGATACTGTCAGCAAAAGTCCTCTGCTGGATATAGACTAAGGCTGGGAAAGACAGGATGAGCCACTGGAGCCAGGAAAGGACCCTCAGTTCTGACACAAGCCTGAACCCATGAGACACAGAAGTGACAGTTGATACCATTGGTACCTTTGGTGCTACTAGTAATAACTGAGTTTTCAGAACAAAATTAGATCAAAGTGGTAAGAAGAGATGTCTTTGACCCTCATCAGTTCAGGCAGTATAATGCAGAGATTGTAGATGGGACAAATGCAGTCTTGTCTTTACAAAAGGTGTCTTGTGGTTGAGGAACTCAAAGGCTGCATAAGATAAAATTAAAAATCCTCTAGAAAAACAAAAAGAAGGATTTAGAGGTCAGTTAAGTATTTGACATAGTACTGCACAGGAAATAATTAAATAAACTGGAGAAGATTGGGAAATTTTGTTTGTGAGGTTAGTGAGGTGTGGGGGCAGGGAGATTAGCTCTGAGGCTGCTGAAAAAGGAAAGTTTGGACTGGAGGGAAGCTCATCATGAAGTCGACAAGGATTGGTCCTGACACTGTTTTCATTTAGTATTTTCATTAATGATTCGGAAGCACATTAAGGAAATCTGCTCATAACTCAAAGGCACTGTTTATAGACAGCAGGACTGGGATAACTTACAAGGAAAACTGGATTACCATATGAATGGGGAAGGAGAAATGGGCTATGAAAATACAAAGTGCAAGTCCAGGCTGATAGAGGCTCCCAGCAATCACTATTACTGTGGGATAAGTGTGCAGTGATTATAAATGACAAAGGCAGACAGAGCATTCTGGATATACAAGTCTGTCACAGCAAGGTTATTATCTATCAAGGTGCAGCAGCCACAGAAAGCCATAAATTTAATAATTTCATGAATCATAATGATTCTAGGATCAATTTCATTTTTTTCAACAGAAATTGTGGAAAACATTAATACTGTTATACAAGGCCCTGGTAAGATACTAGTGAGAAACCTGGAACACTAGCCATTCACTTCTCAGAAAAGATGAATTCGTCTTAGTGTAGGTTTAGAGAATAGTCACTCTCCAAGGGAGTAGAGAAATCTGATGGATGTATGGAGACTAAAATAGATTGGCTTCTTTAATTTGGCAGTCTAAAATCGGAGAGGGGATTGGAATTCTACCTACTTAAAATAAACAACAAATAGGGAAAACAGCTTTAAAAGAGCTAAGGTAAGAATGGGGTTATCAAAAGATTAAAAGGCTATAAAACAATTACGAGCAAATTGAAAAGTAATTATTAAATCCAAAGTTTCGTACAATTAAATTATGTGGTGAGAGCAGGACTATTTAAAATAAAATTTAAAATGTTGGCCCAGTAATGCATTTATTTTATTTTAACCTTAAGCTTGGCATTCTATAAAAACACTTTTTGCATGTATTTACTTAATATATATCATTTTTAATATTTAAGAAGATAAATTTTCTCTTGTCAAGTAGTATGACACTCTTTTTGCTATTGCAGCAGCCTTCAAGGGCCAAAAAGTGCAAGTATGGGGAAATATTGTAGCCTCAGGCTAGATCATACTGCCTTGGAATGACATGTGCTTTGGCCAGCCACATACCCAAAACTGCAAGAGGGTGAAACAGCATCAGTCACTCTAGAGATGGAACAAGCAGAGCCTGGTGAGCAGTTCTGAATTTTTCAAAACATTGAATACCAGACCTTAAAGCCCAAACACATGTGAACTTCAATATTTCAGGCATTCATAACTTGGTCACGTTATGTCAAATTTTCACAGTGATGCAGTTCTTTGGGCTCTTAGGTTTCCAGTCCATGCTTCAACCAAGCAACTTCCCAACAGATTTGCTGGTAAAATGTGATGGTGCTCCTACTGAGGACAAGATGTTCTTCCTTGTTCACAATATCAAAATGAATTTAACCACAACTTCTCAGTAAAATGCCAGCCTGGGCTAGATGTCTGCCATGAAACATTTCAGCCTAAGCAGTTTTAAGTATTGCAACAATAAAATCAAGAAACACAGTATTTCACAGCAGGAAAAGAGTTGTTCATTGTTGTGGGTTGACCCTGACCAGATGCCAGGCACTCAACGAAAGCCACTCTGCAACTGGACAGAGTGGAGAGAATTTAACAAAGGGTTCATGAGTTGAGATAAGGACCGGGAGAGATCACTTGTCAAATACTGTCACAGGCAAAACATGCTCAACTTAAACATATAAAGTATATTTATTACACTAATAGAATCAGAGCAGGATAAAGAGAAATAAAACGCCTTTAAAATACCTTCCCCGCTCCACTCCCTCCTTCCAGCTCCACCTCCCCCACAGCAGCATAAGGAGACAGGGAATGGGGGTTTTGGTCAGTCCATCATCTGTGGCTTCTCCCGCTGCTCAGGGAGAGGAGTCGTTTTCCTCTGCTGCACTGTGGGGTCCCTCCCCATGGGAGACAGTTCTCCATGAACTTCTCCGACGTGAGTCCATCTCACAAGCAACAGCTCCCTGTGAACTGCTGCAATGTGGGTCCATCCCATGGGCAGCAGCACCTCTCAGACTGCTGTGGCGTGGGTAACTTCTCCACGGGGTACAGTTCTCCAAGGACAGGCTGCTCCAGCCTGGGAGCAGGGCCCCTCTCTCCATGNCCAGCCTGGGAGCAGGGCCCCTCTCTCCATGGGTCTCCCACAGCATCACAGCCTCCTTCCGAGTATCCGCCTGCTCTGATGAGGGCTCCTCCACGGGCTGCAGGTGGATCTCTGCACCCCCGTGTGCCTCCATGGGCTGCAGGGGCACAGCTGCTTCACCATGGCCTTCACCACGGGCCACAAGGGAATCTCGGCTCCGGCACCTGGAGCACCTCCTGCCCCTCCTTCTTCACTGACTTTGATGTCTGCAGAGTTGTTCCTCTCACATGTTCTCATTCTGCTCTTCTTTGGTCGAAATTAAAACTGTGCAACAGCTACTGTTTTGATTTCTTCTTAAATCTGTTATCACAGAGGTGTTACTACCATTTCTGTTTGGCCCAGCCTTGGCCAGTGGCACATCCATCTTTGCAGCCAGCCAGGGATTGGCTATGCTGGACATGGTGGAAGCTTCTAGCAGCTGCTCACAGAAGTCATCTCTGTGGCTCCCTCATTACCAAAAACCAGGCCATGCAGACCCAATACATAAGTATTGGAATTAATTTTACACCAATTAAAATTAATTTCAAAAGATCTTTCAGAAGCACTGGTATCATATTTTTTATATGCATTATGATGAATTTAATGATATGGTAAATATACACAACATTGTTTATACTACCATAGATGCACACTGTTTTTCAAACCTAGAATTTCCATCTCTAATTCAACATATTCAATTTCTTCAACTTATTACCAAATAAATAATAACCACACAGCAACTCACTGGCCCAAAACTGGCTCACAGACCATGGAACTAAGAAGATCAAACATGAACACAAATAAAAACCGTTCACATTAGTGAACTTTCAGGATAATGGTTAACAGAGGTTAGGGAAACCTCTTTACAGGAGGTTTGAAGACATTTTAAGCACATACTTAAAGTGAAACTTCTGTTACTTTTGAAGCCGTTTAGTTCAGTTTTTAAACTACTCCAGAAAGGAACGAGGGGATAAATTTGAGGCGAATGTTAATTGCATCTAATAGCTCAACTAGAAAAACTGGTTGAGCTTCATTTGCTGATTAAAAAAAAAAAATCATTAATTACATAGTTGTTTAGCATAACAGCACTTTATAATTCCAGATAAGATCAGAGATACCCTGCATTTTGTGTTGTGTCAAAGGCATACAGAAACATGACTCCCATCCTCAGACTGCAGAGCAAAGGAAATACTGCACATCAAATTCTGGCCCTGTTAAGTCAATGGGAAAATATAACCACTGTTATTCTTTTTAAGTTTCAAAACAGAATGGCACATTTTTATTTCCCCTGAAAGAGATTTAAATTCTGTTTTCTTTTTGATCAAGCTATATTTGATTTGCAGATAGAAGGAGAAATGACTAATTTTCAGTGGTTATATAAAGCTACAGACACATTAAATAGAGTAAAACTGAAAATGTCAAGCAAAGAAGTCTGTAAAGTGTGAGTGACTGTGAAGCACTTTCACATGGCCAGTGAATGAGCTCTGGATTTAAGTACTGGTCAGCTAAGTGATGCGTGCTTGCCATGTACTTAATATAATTGCGTTAGACTTCCTCTGAGTGGGTGAGAGTCCATCAGGCACAGTTTTCTGCTTCTGGAAAAAGAAAGCATGAGAAAATGGGTAAGTCTAGGGTGGTATTTCCACAGATACATGCCTCTAGACCTCACAATCAGCAATTTGCGTGTGCTACATGGATAGTGGTGAGTTTGCCTGCCTGAATTTATGTTGTAGTATGAAATGTAAATGTGGTTTACCCCTACCTGAAAAGGAGGAAAGTTCCTGAGTGAAGGATGAAACAGAGGTTATTTGGGTGTATGGTCTTTATCTGCACAGGAGCCTCCAGTATTCGAGGTGCTCAAGTCTGAACCCGTTTGCACATATGTGTTACCCATGAATCATGCATGGGTGTCGTGGTTTTGCTAGGCC
>WBMZ01003241.1:0-45560 GCA_013400975.1 Atrichornis clamosus
CCCCACAACCCAGGACAGAGACATATAAATATTTTCCTGGAGTAGGCATATGTGAAATGTGTATGTTTTATGAAAAGTAATTTTGTCAAACTAGGAGATCAGAATTCAGCCATTACAATGAAAAGAACAAGAGATCCAATTCAACCCATGGGTGAAGCTGCTTCTGTAAGGCTGAGCCCATCATTGAAAAGCGCACAGTTCATACCAGTCTTCCAAATATGAGCTCGCTTCTTGAACCTGCACAGCTCACCGTGCGTAATACACTCCCCAAAATTCGGTAGAACAGATCAGGATTCAATTCTGTTCTCAACCTCACCTGCAGTTTCTGTCTAATAAAACAGATAAAAATTGGGGTGTATATGTACTTTTCCAGAAACACAGGGTTACCATGAATCTCTGTCTGTTTTCTGAATGATTAACAATGAATCACTGTTTTTTTACAAGTCTCAATGCATTCACCATATGCCAGGTGTCGCAAGAACATGAGAACATCTACCAATTTGAAACTGGCTAAACAGCTTCGCACTGGCATCTCTAGTTTGTGGTAGGAGTCTCGAGAAGGAACTACTTGAGTTTAGCATTCCTAGTATGGATCAGATACTCTCATCTTCTTCAGCATAATTATCCACCCCCGCCATCTCATCCTTTCTATATTTCCCAGTAGGAGGATCAAAAGAAAGTTAGTTAACTGCGGCATTTATCAGATAATCCAAAGGAGACATTAATCAGGAAGACAGTATTACCAAATAATTAAATCAGGGGTTAATTCCATACTTATTTATCTGATTTTTCTATGATTGTGAGTGTAGCATTTCTCAGTTTAAATCCTAGTACAAAACACTCCCTGCCTGAGGAGAATAGTTCTGGAAGGGAACAAAGAGAGAGGAAGGAAATGTATGTCTTCTTAAGGACACTTACTAGCTACTGATAAATTTTAATGGAAATTATTATGCTTGGCATTAAGATAATACTTGGTGAGTTGCTGAAAAAACAGTAGGCAGAAAACTTTCCTAATTTTCTATGTACATACTTAGTTATTTAAGACAGATTTGCACTGAGGCTTACTTTTTTACAGTATAATTATTAAATTTGTTTTCCATTTCTCATGTCATCTTCATCTCTCCTTTGTCCCAGGTGACCACCGACAGGTCACTAGCAAACAGGCTGTCTTTTCATCAAGGCATTTTCACCTGTTCTGCTCTGACAGTATCAGTGCTATCAGTGGGTACGTACAAAATGCAAACAGACCACATAGGGGAGAATCACCATGGAAAGAAGTCAGTCTGTGAGCAGTGTGGCTAATAAAATGTGGTTTCTGTTGACATGGTGTCCTTTGTCCCTTCCCCTTCACAGTGCACTATGTTGACCTTTCTCCATCTCTAAAGACATGAGTTCTATAAGGAGCAGCAAGCACGTGTTTAGATCAGTGCTGTGTGTGCCCAGTGCTAGCTGAGCTCTGCCTGCTTTTCTCTCAGTGCTGTTGCTGATTTGGGTTGGCCGACAGCTCAGAAAGTTTTCTGGAAGGGAAGTTGGGGTAGAGGGAGGGAGTAGGAAGAGGTAAACAGACGGAAAGAGGCAGATAACACAATTATTTCAGCCTCATTATGTACAAAACTAAGCTGAAGATGGCTGCTGGTGATTACCATTAATGAAAGTTTATCCAGAATGCAGCAATGAAATGTCAAAGCTGCAATGACAACAGCAATGCATTTGAGTCTGTGGCAGTGGGTTCTTCCTCCCTCACCGTCCCCCCGCCCACCACAGTTACAATTCTACTAATTTTCAGTATCTGTTAAAAATCATAATCACTGGCCAAGCTGGACTCACCATTCAAAGTCCGTTTAATTCCTTGCAGGAGGCTGAGATTGATGTGTCTTGAATCGTAGCTCTCTCTCTGCATCTTTAAATGTGGGCATCATATCCTTTCCCTGGAAGTGCTGCTTTCTCATAGACTTGCACAAGCTACTCACTCTATCTAGGAGACAGTTATAATAAGAGATGGCATAATAGTTGTGCTCTGTTAGCCAGCTTCTGAACATCTTGCAACTGACAGTTTTATCTTCAGAAAAATACCATCTTTTTTTTTTTTTCTAGAAATGGTAAGGATATGTCCTATTTTATGGTATCTAAATGCTCTAGATAGTTTGGAGATACACACATCTGGGTCTCTTGCCATTCAAGTAGATGTGTGCTGAAAGTGGTGGTTGGGATAAGGTGTCTAGAAAGAAAACGGTGCCTCATGATCCCTGAGTACCTTAACCCAGAATTACATTTTATTTGCAATTTGTTGTGATCTATGTTGAAATCTAAGTTGTGATATACTGTGCAGTACAATGGAAGATACTGAGTAAATAAAGAGAAATTTCATTCTGAAAGAGGGCAACATTTTAAAATTAGACTGATAAATCATATTCTTCTAGGCAACTGAGCACCTGACAGTCACCTCAAGTCAATTGGACCTGCAGATGCTGCTCCCAGAGAAAAGTTGGTCAATGGTATTTACTGGTGTGAAAGTAACCTTAAGAACCTAAGTTTGAAAATGTTTATTAACGTTTTCATCCTTTAGCTGGATATTGTTTTCATCCAATATATCGAACACAGATTTGGGAGTTTTGCACAGGTGTTTCAAGAAGCTTTTTTGAACAGTTATTTAAGTTCTAGGAAGTGGGTTCTGAATGGTGTGACAGAGACGTGTAGAGGCATGTCACATGAAAAACTGTATGTTTGCAAGTGTTAGTCAAACCCCTAGTGACCTTTAGCTCACATAATAAGGAAGCTATCCAAGTGTCTCTGCTTAAGAGAACTCAGCATTTAAACATCCATTTAAAAGTTGATTTGATTGAATAATGCTGTTCATCTTATCTGGGGCCCAACATGTACTACAGGAAAGCAAAAGGAGTATTTCCCTTCTAAGTGTTGTCAAACCAGAAAGAGTGATTGTTCCTCAGTTTTGCGTATGTCAGCGTAATAGAAGCTTAGTCATGCAAATCCTTATTACTTGGCAGTTCTGCAGCAGGGAAAAACAGCATTACCATATTTTATCAGTGTTTGTAGTTAAAAGCCTTTCATTGTGCTTTTTAAGAACAGATGTCAAGACAATCTTGAAAACATGAATATGTGCTTTAAAATATTTTTCTGATTTAAAAAAGGGGGAAACCACCCCGTAGTTAGTTGAATGTGTTAGCTTTCTTTTCCATGAAAAGACATGAACTGTTTATACGCTTCTTTCCACTTCCATAGGGGGAAATAAAACAATTATTCAGTTAACGACAGATTTTACTTTACTATTATTTAGTGATTCTGCTAAGTGCAGTAGTATACTACAGAGTTTTAAATCATCAAGGATTTCTTGGCCCTTTATGAGACTACAATACGTTGTGGTATATTGAGTAAATGAGCTGTGATAGAGCAATGATTTACTCTTGTAGTCCGTAGACACACATAAAAACCAAGCTTGAGAAAAGCTGGCTCTAGAAACACTAGAAGAGTAAGACAAAGGGGAATGCAGATGTCAGTCACATTTCGAGGTGCTCTTTACAATGACACAGAGCCAAGTTTATTAGGGACAAGGCCTTTTCCATTCTTGTCTTTTCCTTTATGGAAGGGTGTCGACCATGAGAAGACATGTCTGGTAATTGCTGCTGGCTGTATCAGGACAGATGTAGCCATGACTCACCAGGGTAAGAACTGGCTGGGTCAAAATCATGTATTTCTTCCAAGCTAGCTAGAAGTGGTTTGTTTGCAAGTGAAGTTTTCCTTTCTGGTTACGTTATGCAGTAATAATTCACCAATTTACTGGTTCCTCTATAGGAATATCAAGAAGGGAGGTGAGATACTAATTTGTGCTGTATTCAGGTACTCTGCTGAGGTGGTGAACACTGATTGCATGATATAAATCATTTGTTGCCTGTTTGTTTCAGATCTTCAGATGAATTAATGAGATCTCTTAACACAGCCTGGGTTTTTTGTGTAAGCATGCGGAGAGTTTTGTACTGCCTGCTTTATCTGGATTACCAGCAGACTCATTTTAGGAGATATTAATTGTAAGTGCAGCTGTGAATGTCACCTATAGTTAAGCTTGTTTGACACTTTTCATCCCAAGACACTGTTTTCAATTGCTTATAGATTTGTCAAACATATATTATTTGGACCGAAAATGTACGGACTGGGAGACTGCAACTGGAGGAATATCTAAAGCTTCTGAAAAAAAGTCTGGTTTTTTGTTTGGGTTTTTTTTTCTGAGAACAACTTTAAGAGAAATATGTTGCTTTTTTTCTTGTCTTAAAAATAAACGTATATCCAATGATTTGGAGAAACAATTCAATACTTGGGAGGTAGAAGTGACGTGTCCCAATGTTGTCAGAGTCCAGGCTTTACAAATGTCCTAGTGCAGATGCAAGAAGAACTCAAGAACTGTTAAAGCATAGAAGGGATGTGGTGGAGTTATTCAATTGTGGAGATTTAAGTGAAACCACTTAGTAACTAATATTTTTGCAGGTTATCATTATATGATCTTTTCAGCTTTGGAAAGGAGGGGAAGCTCATTCCATTCACAGAATCACACAGGTGATTTCTTGCTTGCAAAACACTCGAGTAGTACAAGGATGGCATGACAGAAAAATAACAAACATTGGTAAGTCTTGTCTTTGTAGCAAGTCACAGGTACAGGTCAGTAAATAAGATCTGGTGTTTCATGGAAAGCTGTAAGAATGAAAAAAAAACCCCTGAACATTCATGTATGTGATAATTAGCATCTGTTCTGTTCACTGAATGCGGAAATGGCTTTAGGAAAAAATAGTCATGTCACCCATAGTCCTGCATGCAATGTGTATGCCAAGGGGCCTGAAATGCAATTGTCTGGGAAATCTTGTAGGGTTGTAAGTTTTGAGTGATTGACTCGGTATCTATAATGTTCTTTTAATGTGGTTATTGGCGTATTTGCTACTTGGTATTATCTGTAACTCAGGCAGTGGAGGAGGTAGACAAATGCATGAAAATAAAGTAATTCCACACCAAAGGAAAGAATCAGAAAATTATTTTTTTAAAGCCTTGGATAACTTCTGTTTTGTCCTCAAAATATTTTTCCTTGGAAAAAGGGGTTGACATAGCAATTTCACTTGGATATAGACACCATCACATAAATAGCCTGCTGTGAATGACACTTTATGAAGCTTAATCAATATCCTGCCAGGAATAAAAACCAGAAAAAAAATCCCTCAAAAACCAGTTGTAAATTCAATGCATCACTTAATTGGAGATATATTGGAATTTTCTCACAGATATACACTACTTTTAAAAGAGTGAGAAAATAAACCTAGCTTTATACTAACATCATAGCTATTCCTATAGCAATATTAATTGCCTTTTGATGAAATTCTTGAATTATGCATTTTCTTTTTTTAACTAGCCAAAGAATAGCAGGTCTATATTCATAACAACAGTTATCGTACACAAACACTTAGCACTTTTCACTCATATTTCAAAGAACTCTGCAAAAGTTTCACTGTTTTGTAGGTGAGAAAATGGTAGAGAAAGGTGAGGAGCTTGTCTGGAGCATCATAGCATGTCTAACGTAGTGTATTCTGCCCGTAGCCTGGTGCCTCCCAACATCGCTGCATCAGAGCTGCATTTTGTGTATCCTTACATGTTGTATCCTTAGATGTGTCAAACAGGTCTGCAGGATGCCCTAGCACAGTGAAATAGCATGGATTTTTATTGTTGTTTCGAAGAGCACAGTCTTGCAAAAGTGATTTGAAAGCTAATCAAAGCAATAGGATGGAGTAGAAGCAGGGCTGTGACTGGCTAGCACATTTAACACAATTGCCAGTGTTTAATTAGGAGGCACTTAAGGTTAAATATACAACCATGGCATTGGGGATTTGATCTCTGGTGCTACACAAAAAGGTGAGAAAAGCTTCTGCCCTGACAAGAAGTTGTGAGAATTTGCAGTCTTGTGAACAGTGGAAGTTTAAAGGTACAGACAGGCACGAACTCTTTCAGCAACCGTGCTGGTTAGCTTAAACTGTCTAAATAGTAATGCCACTCACTTTAACTTCAAGTGGCTCCGGGAGTGTTTCTGTAAGCAAGCTCTGCCAACAAATGTGAGGGGGCAGTAACCTCTGCAAAGAAGTGATGATCAACAGCTGGGGCTCTAACCTTCCCCTAGTATGTCTGTATACAGCAGGGAACATCTGTCCAAAGCCTAACTTCTAATATTTACAGAACAAAGGTATAGTTTGTTTAACAAAATTGCTCGTATTAGCTAAATAATGGGACGTGCTTTGATTCTGCTGGTGCTAGAATCACCCAACTTTTACTTTACTTAATTAGGTTTAATTTATTCAGAAAGATCAAGATTTGGATTTTCAGTTTCTTTATTTGAGTCAAGAAAATAGAGCTCAGGTCATGTAAGGCTCTCTTATCCTAAGAAAAAATGTTCTATGTTACTTGTTTGGGTATTTTTCATCAAACCGTCTATGGATGGAGACTGCGTGTGCATAATGTGTAGTGATAAAATTCTCCCAAAGCATGCCACAGTTTATTTGGTATCATTTCCCTATGCCAAGCAGATGAGAGTGTGCACTGCTCCCGTTAAGTGTGTGAGGTTTAAACACATGCTCTTAAAAAAGGAGCAGTGGTAGGGAAAGTTGCTTCTCACACATCAAGTCTTAATGGGTACTGATATCCATTCATTTCTTTACCCACAAAATGGCATCATGAGCTTCAGCTAGACAGATTGCTCTTTTGATTTAAGAATGACCAAACTAGCATCCAGAACATGCACAGTACCATAAGAAACTTCAGTGTATCATGGTTCTTTATGTCACTAATTTGAACTCAAATGCTGTGTTGTACTTATTTTCATAAATAAATAGGAAAGGGGTTTGGAAAGGTAGGAAAAACGATCCATGAAAATAATTACCTTTCTTTGGTTTGGTTTTTTTTTGTTTTTTTTTGTTTCCCCCCTCTCCCTGAGAGTTGTTCTAGCTGTATAAGTACAGCACCTGCCAAAGAAGGATAAGGTCAAGTTGAGTGTTTATTCCTACACGTACTCCTGGGCATTCCTTGGTTAAATCATGCATTTGTTAGCCATAGAATAAGTCTGCATTGAACAGTCCTTGAAATAGCCTGAACCTTGAGTAAGAGCATTTTATTATACAAAAGGAGACAGGCAGAAGAGCTCTTATAAATATATGGTCTACTGCCAGAATACAAATATGTAATTTGTCAGTATGTTTTTGTGAACGAGAGGAACAAAAGTTATTTTAAACTTCTCTCTTTTTTTCCTCCTCCCTTTGAGGTTATGGCTGTAATGAAATACCCGAAATGTCATTTATTTCTCTCCGCTCTGCTTTCAGTATGAGTCTCCAAAGCAACAAGCAACATCTTTTGTGGAAAAAGAGTATCTGAAAACTATTCTGAGTATTGCAAATGGTGAAATAAGAATGACAGTAAAAGAAATACGATAAACAGTGTCTACGGAGAAAGCTCCCATGGAACTGCTGAGTGAGGATCACTGACGCTCAGAGTCATGTAATTATGAAACTTAGTGAAGATGAGCTGTCGGGAGATCTCTAATTAGATAGTGCAGCCAACCCCAACAGATTACGTTTCCTACGTGCACTACCAAGGGGTGTTACCTCAGAGAAGATGGTGTGTTCTCCCAGTGAAATGGCCAAGAAAAGATAAGGATAGGTAAAAAGACATGGAAAACTTTTTTGGGCTGGGTCTGTTTGTGTGTGATCTCTTAAATTCTAGGTTATTCAGCACAGTTGTAAAGAACAAAGGTTTTGTATTATCTGGAAAGCTAAGAGGTGGGTAGATACCCAGTAGATAGGGTTTTCATCACAGTTTCCATTTGCCTTGATTGTGACATTTGGAAGACGATAAAATTAACACCTTGTCCTTACTGCTCTGCTTTGCACATATCACAGAAATGAGAGTGAAAAATACCCTTTGCTACTTGTAACTTACTGTTTTTAAAGTCTCCTTTTGCACTTGGGGCAGCAAGTTATGTTGTTGTATAGAAGAATTCTCTATTTACTTTGCATGTAGCTGTTCTTTTAGAAAATTATTTTTTTACGCAGGAAACTGTTAGTGGCTGCCATCAGATGGTTCCTACATCTATAGAAAGTCTCGGTTCTGGGTAAAGATGTTAAATGTGCTAAACAGTTTTCCTTCAGGCTAAATGATAGGAATATTTAAACATGTTTTTAAGTGCTTGTAGGGAGGAAATAATCAAGCAAAGCAAAGGCTGAGCAGAATTCAGCTACTCAGTCTGAGAGACCAGTTCCAAATGCAGCAGAAGAAATATGTCAGATAAGAAGCTTCGAGCATGGCTCAGGAGTAAGGGGGGAGTCAAGGCCCTTTGGGTCTTATGACTCACTGGCCAGGGAGGCTTGGACATGCTGAGCAACAGAAATGGCTGTTGTTGTTTGATTTTTTTCTTTGTGTGGTTATATGCTTTGCAAACAGCATTGCACAAAATACAGCTGCAATGAACACCTGTTCATGTCATCAGCTGCTTCCTTCTCAGGGATGTAGCCCGTGGCTAGTGCTGCACAAACAGCCTGGCAGGATACTTATCTGACACCAGGTAATGGCAAACCATTTCGAGTGATGAAATATTCTGCTTCTGAAAGGATTTGAGATGCAATGGCCAGAGAAGCAACACGAATAATTTTATTATCCCTGGCACAGAAATGAAAATTACAGAGGTCTCTTGTCACTCTTTAAAGAAGTGGTTGAGAAGCTTTGAAGAAAGCATATTTATTACTTATGAAAAGGCCAGACATCTTGGAGATAAGGCATATGGAGAATGGAGCAGCATTTACACTTGTAAAGACTGCCCAACTAGACAAGACATCCCTGCATTGCTGCAATTCTTTCCAGGGCTTTACTTGAGAAGTAGTTTGTGCAGTACTAAAGTCCAATGACTCAGCTGCATACACGATCTGTTGAAAATGTGTGATCCAGCAAAATTCGTAGTGGGTGCACTCAAAAGATGATAGCTCCTTGTAAGCTTGGACCAGTAGTTGCTCATGGGGAAGTTAGGAAGGAAAAAACTTAGCAGAACATGGGTGCCAATAATCTTATCAACACAGACCTAGAGAAAACAGTGTTCTTTTATAATTACTTTATTAATAAAAACACTCCTTTTTTTTTATTATTATCACAGCTGGGATAATGGCTGTTTCCAGAGATGTCAGTGGGAGCTCTACATGACTCTGAGGTGTGATGCTAATAACTTAAATTAAAAATGCACTGGATTGCCATAACAGTGAAAATTGTGAATACAGAAGTAAAAACCATTGGCAAGCTGTAACCTGTCTGCATCAAAGTCAGTGAGGAAAGGCATGTTGTGCCGTGTATTATTTGTAAAGTAGAACATGATTGTACAATTAAAGGCTTGTGTCATAGTGGATACACATCGGGAAAGCACTGCAACCTCGACACTCTCTTCACATACTAGGCACAATGAGCTACATTTTGCGTGTGTGTGTCTTGCTGCGCTAGCAGCCCCATTGAAATTATGGAACAAAATGGGTGGGCATGGTATGATCTGCTTTTTAATAATTGCAAAACACTCTAGGATCTTCAGAAGCAGGATGCTCAAGAACTGTGAAATAGCTTTTATTAGGCCAGGGTGGGGGGTGGTGGTGGTGTGAGGGGATGGAGAATGATACCTTGAGCCTGGTTCAGACAGTGCTTGTTTAAATCTATCAGGTCTGAGTGGGGCGCTTAAAGGCATGTTTAATGCCAAGTGTTGAATAAGTTAAGTATCAGCTGAGTCAGGTGTATGCTTGTGTGCAGCTTGCCCTCTTCTCGGCTCTATTCCTCTACAGCCTGGGAGACTTAACTGCAAACAGAGAAAACTTGGCAATGGAGCTGGTTCCTTACCCTGATAAGTTGTAACAGACACATGGGTGATACTGCCTGTTAATTTAGAAGGCATTTAACACTTAATCATGCTTGTCTAGTACAAGCCAGGAAGGACACTACTTTCTGCAGCCTCTAATTGGGTGCCATCAGTACTATAAGCCTAAAATTGTCGCAGTCAGCAACTGTATTGCCTAATCAGCATGAGCGTGTGCCCATTGGGGATCAGATATAGATAAGCGGGAGAGAGGAAGAGAGAGATCTGAACATATCTACAAGATGAGTGACATGTCAGGAGCATAGAGGATGTCTAGATTTATGTGCTTTTTGGCAGTGCTAGTGAGCTATTAATCATTTCTCATGAATAGGGCTCTTGTAAATCAGAGGTAGGAAACACTTTTCGTGGATAATCATGGCAAAAATGTCAGCTTTGCTAGTTGGTCATATGCTGATGGGATGCTTAGCACTGGAGCAGACTCAATCTCACGCATAAAATCAAAATAGTGCTCCCTTTACATGATGAGTGGAAAGGAGGGAGACAGTAGAGAGGTGAACTTCCATCAGTATTTGAAAAGCAGAGAGCTAATATGTGATAACAGAAAGGGAGACCTATAGTTTTCTTAAGGTGAAGCTTTACTGAGGGATCCAGGGCTGAGTTCTAGTCAGCATCTGGGTATAACACAACACATTTAATAAGGCATGCTTTGCATCATTTTAACAGCTGGCTGATCAGTTCATAGTTTTCCTTTACGTTTATTGCCCTGCAATTTACTGTATATGGCCCTTACGTGCAAATACCTCATTAGTCACAGGGCTGCAGATTTCATGAAGCATCCTGAATGTGCTGTCAGAATTAAATATTGTCAGGATAACAAGCAAGGGTGGGGTTTTTTAGCTTTATCACTGAAGGCAACGTTCAGGGTGAATGGAATAGCTGGGAAGCAAAACACGGAAGGTCTCCCTTCAAATTGTGCAAGGCAACTGGCTCTGGTGTATGAAACCCGTTGCTCAAAGACTGACATTTAAAAAGCTCTTGGAAGTGAGTCCTGTGTGAGGGGGGTGAGTGAGAAAGCCTCACCCAGGGATTGCCAGTGCATTACTTACTGTAACCAGCTGGAGCTGAAAATCTCAGTGGCTAAATCAGGATTAATGCAAAATAGTTCTTAGGTTAAAAATAATAGTGTCCTCAGTGTGCTTTTGGCTTAAGAAATTTCCTGATGTTCATTTCCCCAAAAGAGCATCCTCTCTGCCCTCCCAGTTTATTCCACTGACCTTCAGTCCTACCCTGTTTCTCTATAAATTAGCAACATACAGAAATGGAAATGACACATAACAAGTTAATGCTGGTCCCAGCCACGCTGGGGAATAGCTTTCTCACAAGTCCCCCAGTTTTGGGCACAGCCTTGGAGAGCATCTGTAGGGGTCCTGCCCTGCAGAGGCATCGGGATGGAGGCTGCCAGGTGATTGTCCCTTGGGATGCAGGCTGCCAGGTGATTGTCCCTTGGGATGGAGGTTGCCAGGTGACTGTCCCACACTGCCAGTCCAAACATGCTGAACTAACAACCTATGGGAGACTTTTAACTGCATTTCCTGGGAGTTGTGGGAATTAAGCACAGGCTTTTGAAACTCCCTGGGAAACATCCATAAACCCCTGTGAATCACAACCATTTTTAAATCCCCTTTCAAATTAGAAGTCATGGGTTTTTCTCAAGGAAAAAAAATTAATTACTGTTTTGAAAAGCACTCATGAATTAGCTTGTAAACAAAACTATCCTGACAATGACAGTTGCCAGTGTTTTTCTGTATTTGGGTCAGCCCAAATTGGCTCAGAGCTGGACTTGAGATGGGGATGTGTTGGCTCTGCAGGCATCTCTGCATTTGGTGTTGTTGGTGTATTTAATGCTGCAGACCCACCCCAAGATTTCCTATCTTTTTCCTTAAAAATCGACTGAATTATACTGGATTATTTCCTTCCACATGGCTAGAATATTGGCTTGTGGTTTGGGGGGGATTTTATTGTTACTTTAATTCTTGCCATTTTCAGGGTTGTGAAAGTTAGGGTAACTGCATTATAGCTATGGGGATGAATTTGTCCTCTGATAACTTTAATCCACCAGAAGAAAAGATTTCAGCACATTTGGTTTCTCAGGCAGTCTTAGTTTGCTATTTCTTGGCGTTGGGGAATCAGCAGAAAGTGAATCCCCTCTCCTTCTCCCTCTTTCTCGAAATTCAGCATGTCCTGTCCACACTTCTTCAGATTTACAGTGTTCCTGTGAAGTCCACAGGTCAGGACAATGCAAAAAACATAAACCAGAGAACGTACTTCTTCCAAACAGATATTTCAGCATAATTTGTCCTTTCTAAGTTTTCAGTTGTTCCCCCGCTTCTCTCCCTCTGCCACCCCTAAAACTTTCCCAATATATGTTACTTCATTCATTGTTGTGAAATTGGTTGTCTGTTTAATATTCCCAGACCTCAGTATCCGTCTTAGAAGTTCTATAGTTTCTGTTATCACTGTGTCAGGAGTGAGATCTAAATACCAATGAGTTTCTGGAGATGTTGAGAAAGGAGCGGTGTGAGAGTCAAGCTGCTACATATGTAAAATATATCTATATTAAATGTACTATACATAGTACATTATGTATATAAAAATAAACTATGCTACGCTGACCTATTTCCTAATTTTTTTTTCTTGGATGCAGGCTAACACATTTCAGCTATCCTTTTCTTTTGCTAAGTTAACAAACTTGATGCCTTTCAGATGTGGGTCTATGAAGCAGATTGCTCCCCCCTCCGCAGTTCAGTCCCGCTTCTCCTTTTCCTGCTCCTGGCTTCACAAAGAAGCTCCTGGCTTCTTTGCACTGTCATCCAGGGTGCTTGTTGTTTGAGGCTCCATTAAAGTGTTTGCTTTTGCTGAGTTGTCCTTTCTGCCTGTTCAGTGAGTTGAAGTGGTGCCGGGCTGTCACAGAGGGAGCAGCATGAGGAGGTTAGGAGAAGGGGCTAGGAAAGGGAGAGGAGGAGGAGGAGGAGGGATGGGAGGAACAGAACTGGTTGTTTAATTGTAATAATCTGAACTTGCCAATGGGTTTGTACAGAGCCAGCTGAAAGGATTTGCTGTATTTGCCCCAGGGACATGAGAAGGAGGAAAAGTCCTTGCATCAGTCACTGTGGGCCTGTGCCCCAGCGCCCTGAGCCACCTACTACGGTGGTGCAAAGTCCATGTCACACTGTGGGACCTTGCTCCTCCGTGGGGACTGTTGCCCCACCACGGCAAAGGCATTGGATCTGCACAGGAATCAACCTCCAAGCCCTCGTGTTTTGGAGCAGTGCTTGGCACGGTCCTGATTAGCCATAAAAGCAAAAGCCACTGCTGCTTTTTGTTTCATTTTCATGTGCCTTGGGAACACGTGTGTGTGTGTGTGTGTTTGTCCTCTTTCTCAGACGCATTACCTTTAGAAAATATCACTCCATAGCACTTTTAAAACTGCTTCAGATACTTCTAATGACTTGTAACTTGGGTGCCAAATAGAATAGGTAGAGCAGGATATTTTTCATCAAGTTCTTGTTAAAAAGAATGTAAAAAACATTAATTGATACAAAGTAATAAAAATCTGGGCCTCCAGTTATTCTCAGAGCCCTTAGGGTGAAATTAACCCTCAAGTAGAGGCTCTTTTAAGGCTTTTACAGCATGCCAGTCCCACAGGGGTTCTGAATAAAGATATATTATGGAACAGTTTTGCTGTATAATTTTCAAGTTCAGTATCTGCCCGGATCTTTTCAGTGTTTAGCTGACTTATGATCCTGCAGTACATATATTGATCCCTGATCTTAGACAGATCGAGAGTTCCAATATAACGCCACATTAATAAATTTGTCAACTTAACAAAAACCTGACCCACAATAAAGCAATACTTAATGTTGAGTATATATAGTCTATAAATGTTTATTATCTACTTATTATGTAGGAACCTGAAATTAGCCTGGTAGCTATATGTGATAAAATATAATTATACATACATATACATCATATTATGTTTATATATGTGAATATATATTATTTTTAGCCATTGTTAGGAAAAGTGAGAGGAGAGAATGGGATCATGAATGCCACCAGTTTTGTCACACACTGAATAAAGCATGCTCACAGTCCAGACTAAAGGAAATATTGCCATGAATTAATACGACATTTCTAACTGAAGAATGTAACTTCAGAACAAGAGTAGCTGGTTGTACTTTCTTATAATGCTCCCTGAGATTTGATGAAACTTTTCCCCTGTATGTTTTCTTTAATTTTTATGTTTTATGTGAAAGCTGAACACACTGAATTTGTTTGTAATTTGGAATTTAAAGCAAGGCTCTTTGTTAAAAGCCCAGAGGAAGTTTCCATATGACTTATGGGCCATTTGGGCTCAATTGAATTTAATGGGTTTCAGCTGCACCTCCACAATGGCTTTGAAGGAAGTGAAGGGAGATCTATAGGTCTTAATTGCTCAAGACTGTCTTGTTTCTCTTGAAAAGGCTGTTTGCAAGAAGCAGGTTGGGAGTATTAAAGTATATATCCTCAAAGGGATGAAGGAACTGCCGTTTGAGGAAGGGGCTAGGGTGAAAATAGCTTTAAGAGTTACTCAGGAGCTGAACTAGGCAATCTGAACTGGTCCATGCTGAGTTCTTGTTTGTTTGCTTAAAAATAATCAAATAATTGGAGGGCATGGCTAAGCCAAACTTCTTTTGTAGTCCTTTCAAGAAAGGAATGGAGATCTTGGAACTGACAAGATAAATTAGGCTGAGGCCAAAAGAGAAACCCAAACAGATAGTCCCCTTGGCCTCTCTCATGCTGGTTGACAGACATGAGTGTTTGAGCCAGCAGGTGAACCATGACTTCTAAGAGCAGTGGTTTGTTTATGCTTCCACTGTACAAAGCTTTTCAGTGGAACAGAGCAAACCTAACTGGGCAAATTTCCATTTCAATTTCACATTTCCTTCTGCATGTGCAGCGCCAACTGGCCTTATGGATTGTTGTTACTGAGTTTGTTAGGATTACCCCTGGCTTTGCATTAGGACGTGTCTGACCCATAAGAATCTCTTATGACCCTGTTTTCCAGGCAGGCAGGAGAACATGTGAAATGCAAAGTTAAGAATATAAAGGAGCTATTGTCTTACTCAAGATAAGCCAAGAGACCATATTACAGGAAGTTAACCTTTGGTGTACTCTGTCATTTTGGCCGGCATCATACAGGCAAGTAGGAAGGGGACATTCTCCTGAGGTACCCGGCAGATGAATGCCAGATGGTACTGTCATAATACACAAAAAAATAGCTAAATACCTACCGGTTGTGTTCAGTACAAAAGGAACGTTTTTCTTTTTCCGAATCCTGCAGGGCAGAACTCAGACAAGCATCGAACTCAGACAAGCTTCTTAATGCAAACATAGCAGTAACTGAAATGTGAAGCTGGAAATCCAAAGAATTCTCCAAAAGCTTTAAGTAGCTTTTTAGGCTTCATTCATGTTGGGCCTAATGGATCCTCAAAGGGGAGAATGTTTTATCAAAGACAGGCATTTTAAGTACCTCGTGTTTATGTGGTAGGTAAATGGGCGTTTGTTACATCTGAATTGTTTCTGAATATGCAGAGGAAAATACCAGGCCACCACCAGCAGCAGCAGCACAGTGATGCAGCAGTGCCTAGCTGGGGGGGGAAAGTGTTTTCTTTTCCCATGTTAAAATATGTTTCTTGTAATTTCCATGCAAAATTATGAGAACAAAAATACGCTGCCCTTTAGGGGAATGGCATTTGGCTAAATACCATGCATTGCTACAAACCTTAGATGTGAAGGGCCACATGCAAACATTTACATAGAAGAACTTTATGGATGTGGAGCTGGGTCTCAGTCCTACAGGAAAAATTATTTCTGACTGCCTGGCTCTTTCAAGCTATGAAATATATTGCCCGCAGATAGAGGCCGAGTAGGTAGGTGTGACATTGTGACAGAAACGAAATGGTTAGCTCTGCTCCGCATTTCTTGTCCTTAAATCCTCTTCACCTGGCTTTATATAGCCTCTTTTCCTAATAGCTGAGTTTGCTATTAGCAATGCACTTGCTAATGCCTGCTTCAGTCATTATTGTCTGGCATTCTAGCTTTTCAAGATAAGAGAAGTCTTCCTGTAAGCTTCCCAGAAATGCTGCTGAAGTTTGTCTGTTCGTTGTCTTCGGTGGTTGCATCTTCTTTCATTAACTAGGGTAGCTGGTGTTGAAAACCAAACAGAAGGTAATGACAGACCACAGCAAGCTGTCTGTTGCTGCAGATGGAGGATACCTCTAGGATTTGGGTCAGAAAACACTTGGCAAGCATCCCTCTGAATTCTACTTGTCACATGTTGAGGAAGCCTGCTTAGTGGCAGGGGTGAAGAAGGAAGCTGAAATCTTAAAATGGCTGCAATGCAATTTCGTTTTGTTTTGTTTTTGTGTAGCATCAGAGCTATTTACAGCATATATTGGCAATTTATTCAAACCCATGTTGCTGTCATGGGTTTTTCCTGATTCTCTACTTTCAGATCAGGAAAAAAACCCCACATGGTCCCATTTAAGTTTGAAGTGACAGAAAAATGAGACTTACTTATGCCCCTTTTAGAACTGGACCTTGCAGAGGTACTGTACGGAGCCATTTGTTTTCTTTAAACGCAGTTCAACTTCACACAGGCTCGCACACACATTTGGATGGTTCCCACTTGAAATTCCTCTTCTAATCCTAATAGCTCGCAGCTTTGACTGTTGAACTGTGGAGGGGCTCCCTCGAGCCCATGGCCCCCCAGGCGTGTGGGCTCGGGGCCGGGGGAGGCAGCGCTCACAGGGTCACACGCGTTCGCCTGCTTGCAGATACGCCTTCAAAAGCTTTGACCCCCACCTTTCTCTGTTGCTTGTGAAAAGAAGCAGAGTGAAATTTCAGGGAATCCTTCATTTCTTTGGAGACTCCATCACACTCTGCTGGCTTGGGCAGAGTAAATTTGAGGTTCGCAAGCCAGCAGTGAGGGTCGCTGTATTTAGCGATGGCAATTGGGTGGGCTGGAGGGCAAGCAGGAGTGAACTGCACCATTACACTGTCTGTACCCTCCTCGTTACTCTGTCTGTGTAAACTAACATACCATAATGTTTATAGTTCTTCAGCACAGCCTTTTAAACAAGTTTTAAACAAATGCCTCTTTCTTTTTATCTTCTAGGGCATGAATAAGTTATGTAAGATTCTGGATAGATGGATGGTGGCAGAGCTGTTGGACCCTACTGCACTACTGTAACTGTTCCCTTACAGCCTCTTCTGTCCAGTCTCTTTTCCCTAGGAAAGGTTAGAAACTGCCCATGTGCCAACACCCTCCTTTCCCAATAAACAGTCCCTTGGTACAACTGAAGGTGCTGTGGTTGTAGGCAGGGAAGAGGATGCTGCAGGCACGAGGCTGGCCTGGAAGGAATGACTGTAGAGATGGGAGAATTTTATTCCAGGTCCTGGAGATGCTGAGACTGTATTCCCCTGGCTCTGCCTTTATCTTTATGGGGCCCTGCAAATCTGATCTACCAATCACAATGCAGTATACCAGCAGGTTTTTTTGTATTTAACCAGATGGAATTATTTTGCAGATATATCTCCTTTGTCTGCATATCATCTGGAGAAGTTCTTGGTGCGTATATACACATTGACCAGACTTCTTTTTTTGTAATGCCACACCAGTTGAGTTGCTCACTGATCCACAGGCTTACATTGGGCTCTGTAGAGGTACAAAATCATAATACTTTAGAGAGGCACATTTAAATATATCATACCAATTTTTTAATTAGGGAGGGAAGGAAATTATTTTCTTCCATGTTTTCAATAATGTATATTAATTTTTGTGGCTCTGAACTATGAAAAAGGAAAAAAACCCCACAAAAAATATGAATTTAAAAGACACAAAGACTTTTGCCCAAGAAGCTCACAAATTAAATTTAGACTGTAGTGATGAGTTAGGTTAACAAACAGAAGGGAAGCAGTAGGGCAAGGAAGGACAAGGGTTACAGAAATAAGATTATTTAGAGTCCATACAGCACACCCTAATACACTTCCTTATGCCCTGCTCTATCCCCAGACGCTGCAAGAAATGGCCAAAGATTAGCTCTCAGGGGCAGGCAACTGTCTTTGTGGTGTTTGTTTTTATAGTGCCTAGTTCAATGGGACACTAATCCCGTTTGAGGTCCCAGAGTCCTGTAGCAATACAAATAGCATGCGCAAAGTAGTGGCAATAAAGTCCCTTGGCCCAGCTCCTTTCTGAGTGCTGTATCCAAGCCTAACCTAAGAAAAAGGAAGGATTACGCAGCTTGTAGGGATATAGCCGTTACTTTGGGTGTTTGTTCTTACCTTATGAAGTTTGCTGATCCCTTTCAGAAAGGATATTTTGATCTGCAATTAAATTTGATATTAACCCTGCCCTTCTACTTGTTCGATACTTAGTGATAGCTGAAATGTTTGGCTCTGACTGTGTAGAAGTAGCAATACCAGAAAAGAGGGCCTGTAATATCTGGGCATAGTTTGGAGCCCAGCTTCTGATAAGGAAGTGGGAACAGAACAGATTTTTTTTTTTTTAAATAAGATGACAGTAGTTCTCAAGAACAATTTCCCAGAAAGTTTGATGCTTGCAAAAGGGACATCAGAAAGCACTCATGCCTAACCAAAGGTTTTGCTTCTGATGGCTGAGGTGAAGCCTTGATTTGAAACTGCTATCGCCTGGCCTGCTGAGCCACAGTAAGTACAGGTCTATAAAGGCCCAGCAGAGTTTGCGAGAGTTGAGAAGATCAGTAACCTCATGGACCATGAAATGTATGGTCTGCTCCATCAGGATTAGTATGTGCAATCGGCTCCAATACACTGGTCTTGGGAATTAAGAATAACATGGAAAAGTCAGACTGTGTTTAGAGCTTAGTTTTACATGTGGTCTGAGCCAGCATTCATGCCTCAGACATGCTTCTAACATATTCTAGCTGCCCTGTGAGGTGTTAAAGTTTAGCTAGAAAAGTGTCTAAGTGCTGCTGCTTCACTGGTTTGGGCCCCACAGTGGCCATCGTTTTCCACTCCTTTACCTGTTATTTCTTCTTTTAAGTCCAACTCCCTCCAGAAACATGAGCTCTCAAGCAGCTGGTAAATCTTATATGTCCAAGTAATGTGGATTTGAATCAAGAAGACATGGTCAAGTTTGTCTAATTAGCTTCCTGATTCAAATCCAAGTAATGTGGATTTGAATCAAGAAGACATGGTCAAGTTTGTCTAATTAGCTTCCTGTCACTATAGCCAAGTCAGAAATTTAAGGTACAGTAACTCATTTTATAGTCACTCTATCTGGCACTGAATGTAGATTGGAGAAATTCTTTGCTTGAGCAAGATGTGTGGTAATATTGTTATGCTATATTAAAGTGCTCTTTAAAAATAAATTATATTCTCATGAGTGTGAGAGACAGGTATCCCCTACCACAGCCAGACCTGACACAGGCAAGTCTTCTTCTTATCCAGGGCTGCTAAATTCTTCCATGAAGCGGAAAACCAACCAGAGAGTTGTACCCTAGTATTTTTTTTTCTTTTTTTTTTTGTGACCCCTAATGGATTTGCTCTTGGGTCTTCAGAAAGATTAGAAAAAGCATTAACTGTGGGTAGAAGAACACTTTAGGAACCACTCCTGTTCATCAGGGCAGTGCATGCATGTCTTCCAGTGCTAAACCAAGCTTGTATATCAAAAAAGGGTCCCAAATATTTAGGGCAGAAATATTTGCTCCACTTGTAAGTGCTCTTCTTCTTCTGGGTTTTCCTCTTAGCTTCCAAAAGCTGCCCCTTAAATGCCACTTGTGAATGGAGAAAATTATGCACTTTCAAATTCTCTCCTGGGGAATGAGGGCTCATATCTCTCCCTCTCACACTGATACTGTAATTTCACACTATTTTTTTTGCTAGCAGTTGAGCCTTTCCTTGTTATATATGACATGCATGTTTTATTTTCATTAGGGCTTTTATAATTTGAGAGGTCTGATGAGCAAGGGAAGGGAAATGGCTGGGTGGAAGTACTGCCACCTGAAGGGAAGCAGTCACAGGAGGTCGTGGCTCTCCCGTGTCCCAAATAGTGCCACTTATGTCTTCTGCACTACTGCCCTCCCTCAGATGATGCAGGGTTTTGCTGACACTGAAGCCTCCAGTGAGACCACAGCCTGTACAACTGCTGTTGCAAAGCAATAAGTACAGACAAAACAGCTTAAACAAACCAGCAAGTCCAATGTGGTACAGGTTGGATGGAAACTAAGCTAACCTAGAGAGGGGTCAGGCTCTGATGCCTTACAATTCGCAGCAGCTAGGAGCTAGCACATTGTGTCTGCGTAAAGTCATGTCCCAACTGTGGTTAATTGCCACCCAGGTATCAAAACTTTCTGGGATGATCATCATCAAAGAAGAGCTCACACATTATTAGTCTTGTCTTTCACCAGGAGAAGGGCAAGACTTGGAACCCTTTGTGGGAGAGGAGACAGGAATGCTGCTCGCTGCATTTTGTAACTTGACTTAGCATGGCTGAACATTTAATGTGTTGAAGAATAGTTTGACAACTACATGGAGAGTACTTCTTTCCATGCCTGCTGGTGGGGTGAACTCTCGTGCACTTGTATCATCACTACTGGGTTGCACAGTCTGAATGTGATATCTGGGCACTGCCCTGACACTTCAGCTTTTGTGCTTTAATTGCTTATGGAACTGGCTATAGATAGGAAGAAAACTCAATTAAAATAATTTGCCTATGAAGATAATATTTTCTTTTTTTAAAAAGCCACCCTAGATCTCTAAGGTTATGTAGCAAAATTCAGCTAGGTGTACCTGTATGTGATAAACATATGCAGCTCAGATTTTGAATACCCAAAGGATACTTTCCTCTGGATGTCTCTTACTGATAGCAAAGCAGCACTAGGAGTATTAAATGGGTTCTCTGAGCACAACAAAAACGGATAGCTGTAAGTAATGCCCTATAAACTCTGTGTTTCCCAAAATGCAGCCCACACTGTGGGGATGAAACCAAACTTCCTTTATATGAAACATTCATGTACTCTCCCAATTCTTTTCTCTTTTCATTCCCACCTTCCTCCCCCTTGGCATTCATTCACACTGACATTATTAGAGTTGTCTCTGAAGCTGGCCCAAGGAGTCCTACATATAATTTACATCACAACAGAGCTTGGGGGCATCCAAGGGCTGGGGGTCTGCCGTGCCAGCTGCTATTCAGCATTTAAGTACAAAGATAGCCCCCTGCCCAAAGAGATTTCTATCTTGAATTTTAGCAGATAGACCAGAGGGAGATGATTGTTTCTCCAATGGTTCAGACTCTAAATTCAAGTTGCTGTGAGTAGCAGTCTCTAGAAAAACCTTCTCTTCTCTTGCAGGAGTATTGCACAAAGCTGCCAAGTTGAGACATCCTGAGATCATCACTAGCTGGTGGTGCAGAAATCACAGCAGTCAACCAGTGGTGTGTAACACACACTGGGCAGAAATAAAGTGAACGCAAAGATTTCACAAATCTATTGTGACTCCAGTCTAATGCTTATATTCAGAGCATGTGCATATTTCCACCTCAAAAGAAGAGAAAACAATTCCTGCAAGTTCCTCAGAATCAACGAGATTTTTAAAAGCTTTTCCCTGGGAAAAAAAAAACCAACACAAAATCAAACCCAAAAACCTTTAAACCGTGTAAAGCCACTTTAGAAAGTCAGCCTGTAAGTATACGAAACATTGCAGACCATCATATGCTAATCTGAGCTTAACAAAACACATAGCATTACCAAGTGTAATTATACAGTCCAGCTATTAGTAGCTTTACCTCTGGCTGTTCTCCATCCTGCTTTCAAGCTACATCCTTTCCTTTCATCTTATTCTACACCACATGAAACAGGTGAGCTGTTCCCTTTATATAGCTCAGGGCTCCAGTCACATGGCTCTCAAAGCTTGGTATCTCTATTTAATCAGTTAAAAGAATCGAAATAATCAGAGATCTTTCATGAACTCCATGCCAAATTTTAATTCTGTTAAGCATTCAAAGCTTACCAAGTTCAAAAAAAAATCAAGAAAAAAATTAATTAATTTTTCCTAGGAATATCTACTTTGAAAAGCTGCCCTGGAGGGTACATTTGTAGTTTAGGAGAATATCTTTCACAAATCACCCATATATCACTGCTAGCAAGTTCCACAGAAAGAGATCTCCAATGCTTTTTATTGTCAAGGCAACACTGTGGTTTCTGCATCCCATTTGTTCATGCATAGATAGTGAGAGCATCCACTTTTTATCTGATCCATTTGAATTTTTATCTTGACTTTAACTGCTGCTGATTTCTTACAGGAAAGTACAAATTGTTTAGGGTTATCTTCACCAGTAACAACTTCTGACAGCAAAGAGATGGTGATACTTGCCCTAAAGTCTGTATTTGTTACCTCATCGTTGGATTAGGTGACAGTGCCAACGACTTCAACTGGGTAGAGCAGTAATTTTCAGTTTGGGGGTCCTTGAATGCATGGCTGAGAACTAGCGAATTGTTTTTAAGGGCTCTGTGAAAGATAACTCAGATAAGGCAGTCTCATTACAATGGGCTTAAATTGGCTTGAAAGGAGCCTGAAGAGCCCCAGGAAAATGCTGTGGGGATTGCAAACTGGAAAAAGATTATATCCCTGGGGCTATGCTATCTGCTCTGATTTAGGAGCTTGGGTCCTTGTTATCTGTTGTGCCATTCTTTCTCCAGTACAAGATTAACCCCACGTTCTTGCATATGGGTCCTCTTTTCACCTAGGTCATCTGATCCCAGAGAGTTCAGATATTGCTCTGACAGGCATACAGCAGTTCTGCTTCTCTCCACCATATACTTTTCTTTACAGTGTCAGCTGATCTGTTGCTGGTGGATATGTGACTGTCATGACGCATCACAGGTCCCAGGATCAGGCCTCTGAGAAACTGCAACAGTACCTTGTAGGTAGGTCACATATTCCTTGACCTTCCTATATTCCCATGAACAAAACCAGGAAGACATCTTATTGAGTTTGTTTCAAGATATGTGCTATTTTAAACAGTCGAGGAGCATTAAAATGTCTGTTAGTATCAAAATAAATAAAATGTGTGTGTGTATGAGTTGGATTTTTAAGACAAAGAACTGTATTTTCCAAACAGAGATGTACATGGTGATGGTTTTGCTGAGTTCTTCTGCTCTGTGAAGTCACCCTCCTGACATGAAGGTCACTGTTGTGTGTGTTAGCTAAAGACCTCTGAAGATCATCTGGTCCAACCTCTTGCTCCAGACAGGGTATACTTTAAAGTTAGGTCACACTCCTCAGGGCTGTGTTAGACAAGCTTTGGAAATTCTACCCCGCAGATAAACTTTGCAATGGTGAACCTGTTTACTCTCATTATATTTTTCTCCCCTTATATCTCACCAATATTTATCTGGTGGCAGCCTGTGCCTGTCACCTCCCATCCCCTCACTGTGCACCTGCAGGCACAGCCTGGCCCTGCTTTCCCCATACTCTCCCATGTGGCAGTTGCAGACTGCAGGATGATTCCCCTTCATGTGTCTCTTCTTCAGGCTGAACGAACCCAGCTCTCTCTGCCTTCCCTCCTCCACCCCGAGCTCCAGCCCCCTCAGCGCCTTGGTGCCCCTCCACTGGACTCACTCCAGCATGTCCATGCCTGTCTTTTATACCAAGGAGCCAAGGTGGGCATTCCCAATTCAAGCTCATAAGAGCTGAATATGGAGGAATAATCACTTCCTCCAACCTGCTGGTTACATGCTTGCTGCAACAGCCAAGTGTCTGGAGTTGAGTCACGAGGAGGAGGTGAAGGTAAGCATGGGTTAAGGATGGATATGCTGTAGGGCACTGAGGTAACACTGCTGCATGCACTCCCATCACAAGTAGGATGGCATGGTTTCGGCAAGCAGGGTGTCTGCTCACATCTTTGTGCCCCACCCTGCTGCTCAGACAGACAAATGCTGGTGAATCACTGTAATTCAAAAAGAGTGTACTTTGCTTTCAATTGCCACAGCTGTGAGCTGCAGCACTCGCACAGATGATTCACAAAGGGTTCAGCCTTCCAGGCCCAGAGGCTTGGGAGGCCACTGCCTGGCATTGCAACCTCATCTGTGTTTGAGGGGTCTTACATACGCTGTGGGAATTGGTGGGATTTGAATTAAAACCTCAGTGATTATTCCTTTCTGTCCTTCTCTTCTGTTCCTCTACATTCACTATGGAAACTGTCAGGGAGCGTGTTAACTGTTCTGTTTGCTATTTTGTTATTGGATTTGGCTGAAGAATTGTTGCGGAGAATTGTGTGGTGGCAAAGTATCCCCCTACTCCGAGTTCAGCTTAGGAAATGTGGCAAGGTCACCAAAGAGTGGGCAAATTTCTTTGTCAAGCCGTAGACAGATTTCATATGGGTCATGAGAGGAATTCCAACCTTAATGCTGCCGTCACCAACAGTCTTACAAGAGCTGTGAACTATTTGGCAAGAAAACTGGCAGTTTTGTAACCAAAATCCAATTTTGCACAAAAGTTAGCTTCATGCCTTTTTTTGGATACTGTTTTGCTGTTGTGAAAAGCAATACATATGGAGGCCCATTAGAGCCTAAGGCTATTGTTGATACAGTCTTGACTCATTCTTGGCACTCCTATACCTTCCTTTGATAGCTCAGCTGGTAGAGCGGAGGACTGTAGGCTGTCTCTGAAAAGTAATCCTTAGGTCGCTGGTTCAACTCCGGCTCAAAGGAAAGATTTTTGGGGTTTGTTTTCATTTTTGTCTTTCACTTTTTTCCCAGAGTTTACAACTTTGCAGAACTTCCCCTTCCAACCACTCTATACCCTGGGAGAAATTTAGTCTAGTTGAAAGATACCACTTTCAAGGATTTCATTTTCACTCTCTCCCTTGTGTGCTTCAGCTGCTTCTTACAGCTGTGGTGCTGTGACCATTGCCACCTCTCTATGAGACATTCACTTAAGAGTTGGACTCAATGATCCTTGTGGGTCCCTTCCAAGTCAGAATATTCTGTGAAATTTGTGAAATCTACCTAATCAGTTGATGCCCATCGTGAGAGTTTTTTGTTCTACAGCGGCTCATAACCTTCCACAGACCCTTGATAGCTGGAACAGACACACAGTGCAGAGTTTGCAAAGCCTCTTTTACCTGCGTTGGGTGTGGAAAATGGGGGCTGGTCCAATTATTGGGGCACCCTTGTTGGTGGTTTCACCCCTTTTCCTATGTAGTTCTTTCATCTTGAGGCTCTGAGGTTTTGAGTGGGGCAGTGGGGGGCTAAGGGAAGTGGGGAAGAAAAATGTTTTTGTGAAGACAGGAAGGGAACACTGTGATCATTCAGGTCCTGATACCTGTCTGAGACAGTGACTACATGCAGCAATAATCACTGGCCTCCTGAAAGGGTTGTGAATACCACTGGGCATGTTGTCCTGAGGTATATAATTTCTGTGCACTGTCCATTTCAATGAGGAATTGTAAGAGTTGGGGCTGGTACAAAAGAAATGAGTTGGAAAGAGCCCTATGAAAGGACACCAGAGGCCAGGTTAAGGAGGCATTTTAAGGACTCATTCATACAGAAACCAACATCAGAAACTTTCAGAGAATAGAAAACAGGGCACTGCGACCTGTTAAAATTTTGTTTCACACAGGAAACTGACTCACTTTCATAAGACACAATGAGTTCTGAGACATCTGTAAGAAGCTTTATTAAAGAAAAGATTAGAGGGTTTTATATGTTTACATTAGATGAGATGACATTAGGGATCCAAATCCCAAAGCTCATGCAAAGCTTCTCATGCAAAGCATCTCCTCATGCAAAATGCAGTGCTGAGCTGAACAAAGGTAGAAGGAGGTGGCAATTTTGTTCAGTTGCTTACCTTTCATTGTGCTTAGTAAGAAATATTTGCTAGTACTTGGAGTCAAATGCATCAAGGTACCAGCTAGAATGAATAATAAAGTGATTATATGTAATTCCAATATTTTAAAAGATTTTTTTTTTTACTAATTAGCGCCAGATCAATGACCATGGATCATAGTACAACACCAGTTTTCTTTGTCCTTCCAAATCCAGCTGCATTAATTCTCCTTCAGCCTGCAAAGCAGTACAGACTTACAGCCTCCTCACCATAAGGGGTTTTCGGGACAGGGAGGCACCACAGGACAGGAGGAGGCAGTTCTGCCTCTCCTCTCAACAACAAAACTGGCTCTGCAGGCCATACGAGTGGGGTGGGCAGGTCATTAATGTATTCCTCTGTAGGTCCTCCCACAGCAGGATGGGGACATAAAAGCAAGAGTGGGAGAGGCAAGCAGACTCTTTGGCAGCCCTGCTAGGACTCCTAGGGAGGAGGGTGCACAGCAGCATCATCTTCAGTGGGAATCTGGCAGTCACTTCATACGAGGAGGCAGAAAGGGGGATGAGCCTGGGTGATGCCTCAGGAGGAACTTCGGTGTATTTGTAACTAGCCTGGGCTAGAAATCTGTCCCAAGGCACCTGGGACAGATTGCCTCCTTACAATCTGCCTTTTACGGTCTTGTAGAGAAATAAGGCAAAGTAGAAACCTTTCCATGATTCATGCCTTTAATTGCTAGAATAAGCCTGAAGCTTTTGGTTCAAAAACTGCCAATAATCATGACATGTAAATCCTTGTACTCGTGTCAGGGAAGGGACCAATGCTTTCCCTGAGACTGGGGAATGGCAGTGACTGATGAGCTGACTGGCTGCCTCACAGGTATTTAGTTGATGTGCAGATCTTTGCTGACCTAATATTTCAGTCTGGGTTGCACAGGGTGTGATTGAAACAAGAATGAAGGGAGAAAGGATTAATTAAAAGTAGGTTCTCTGACAAGTGGTGTTCCTTCTATGTTTGAAGAGGGCGAGTTGTTACAGTATGGATTCACCCTCATGTTACTGCACACCAGTGAGTAGCTGGGTCCTGCTGGAGAATACATGTTGTGGTTACCTTCTGTTATCCCATGGCTGTTCTACTGCATGCTATTTGAGCTACCAGGACTGCCCCCACACTGATGCCATGATGACACTGACTCCATGTCTTTCTCTTCAATGGCATCCACCCAAGGCAAATTTATAAAGTAAGATTCAACAATTGTAGCCATCAAGCCAGAAATGTGAATTTAAATGAAGTTCTGATGTTTTTCTCACACAGGCAAGGTAGGAAGCATTTAAAAATTTTACTGTCTTTTGTGATTAGGAGTTTCAGCTTTTTCTTTGATCTTGAACAAGCTTCCCCTCCCAGCCAAATGTCTCTGACTCATCGGACATTATGAAGGTCGCTGTGTCCTTGTCTGAGGAATGACTCCACCGACCAAATCTCTGAAACAAAGATGTAACCAGCTGGGGACATGATGGACCAGCAGCAGTACACTCCCATTAGACAAGATAATGTTTGTTATCAGTGGGATGAGTGGGATTTTCCCTCCCTTTCCTAAATACTTTTTTTTCTTGTCTTCTTTCCTCACCTCTTGTCCCAAATCAAACCTTTAAAGTATCACCTAGCTTACAAGGAGCACACCGCGTAGTGAAGAAATTGAAGCTCACACAATTGGTGTAAACATGTTGCAAAATATCTGTACTTTCTCCCCCAAGGAAAGAGCAGTGCTTGCATTCCCAGAGGACAGCTTGGTGAGTTGGATCCAGTTGCCTGCACCCACAGTGCTTCTTATGTGGTTATTTTGCACCTTCACTAAGCAGCAAGTGTTCCATGGTTTGTGACTGGTCTCCTCTGTGCTTATTCTGAAAGTTACTTTTCATTATAAATTAAACGTGCAATTTTGGCACTGGCATAACTCCAAGTTCTCAGTTGTACTTGCATTGAATGACTTTGTGTATCTTGAGCTTTGTTTTGATTTTTCAATACAAATGAATCCCAGCTTCGCTGTAGATACCTGATGTCACCTGGTTGCACCAAAGCTGCGATGCAGGGAGTGCCTGTTCCAGCACAATGTGAAACAACTGAGCAAAGCGGAGGCTGCCTAGGGAAATTTGATTAACCTTAAAGAAACTTCAGAAAATGCTGGGTAATCTCCAAATTTTGGATGATGTGAGTTGCATGCTCTGGTATCAGGTTTCAACCCAGAAATGTAGCACTGCATCAGTGATAGGACTGAAGCCTTAACTTTGTACTGAGCCCACTGCTTTCCTTTGAGCACTGTAACATTTTTCTGCTGTCCTTGCTCTCTTGTAGCCACCTGTTGCCTCTGGTCACGCAGATTTAGATAAAGCTCTCTGTGCAGGGTCATATCTTCGTAAAGTTTTTTGTTATGAGAAGGAAAACATGGTTCTGATTCCTGTCTGGAATAATAATATAAATCAATAGCAACAACTGCACAGTTCCCTTACAGATCTAAGGGTGGAATCATGGCAATTAAAATAATGTGCAGTTAAGGAGAGCTTGAAAAAGCTTTTAAATCCAGGAAGAAAGTCAAGATGCTTTGCTGATGATTTGCTAGTTTGTAGAAGTTGCAAGTGGTTGCAAATTGGTTTGCTTTTACCGTGAAGAAAAACTTTCCTCCAGTGTATGTTTAGCTGACTTATGAAAAACATCTCAGCATGGATGGAAATGACCAACAGCAGTTGCTGCCTTTACTTGTATCCACCAGACCAGGTACATTTACAGCAAACTAAGAAACTGTTTGCACATTTCTTCAGGCCTTCTTAACCACCTTCTACCAACTAATTTTTCTTTTTCCCATTCTCATTGTTATAATCAGGCCTTGATAAGAATTGCTGCCAGAGACTCCCAATCAGACCCATGCTATCATCTGGATATGATTAGAGTCCTCAGGACAGATTGAAGCCATTTGATAGCATTGATTACTTCCTTATTTCAGGTTGTGCCATTTCACCGTTTACTGTTTTAAAATTCTTGCCTCATTTAAGAGAATACTTTTTTTTTACGTTGTAAATAACAAAATCTATTTTGTTGTGTGAGTCCAAACAAGCTTTGAAGTTTGTGGCTTTGTAATTTGAAAGTCATCTGGAGAGTGTATGCTCTTGTCATCTTTAATCAATGCACTATAATCAATTATCATATCAAAGTGTTCAATTACTCTGTAGTGCAGAGGTGCTGTAGCTGTTTGGCTTAATTTCCTAGAAGATTCTCAGCATTCTCACAGCAGCATTGGGGTTACTTACCTGACTGCTTAAAGATGTCTGCTGTGATAATGAAGCTGGTACTATTTGAACATCAGCCTCCTCACAGAAAGCAGTGCCAGATGCTTCTTCAGCACTGCAAACCAATTCTTTCTATCCAATTTGTGAGTTGGATTTACTGTGTTGCTGTCAGTTCCTAAGAAGAGAGTCTTTGTCTGTCCATCCATGCTTTTATGCTAAGAATCTTGGCGGGTTTTTTTTGCTTTTCTTTTTTTTTTTTTGGTATATGGAGAGGTTTCAGCACTCCCTTTTCCTGCAGTATACTACCCTTCCATTTCTCAGGGATTATGGGAGGAAAGTTACTGCTGACTGTTGGGTTCATACGTTTCATGTTTGTTTGAAGGCTGAGGAAAACAAATTGTGAAACAGGTTGAAGCGTGACTCTTGCTTAGGTGTCCCTAACCTTATAGAGGCCTGTGAAGATCTGTGTTTGTGAATTAAGGATCTCTCCAAACTCAGAGTGAGGTCTTGGTACTCCATATTACCTTTTTTTTGAGTATGTGGAGCTGAAAAATATACTGATAATTTTATGTCAATATAAGGCTTTTTTGGGATCACTATGTTTTGAACTCCACACAGTCTTCACTGTATCCATCCTCACATTCCTGTGACGTGGAGAGGTACCTATGTCCTTTTTTCAGATGACACTGTTAGTCCCTAGGATTGCTGCAGTTGAGTGATGGGTCCTAAGGAGCTGCAGTAGAGCAGGAAAAGTCACTTGAACTTTCTGAGGCCTTGGCTGCTGTGTGTCCTGACCACCCTTCCTCACTTCTCAAGTTCATCACTTTTGGTAAACCATTGATTTAACCCTCCAAGAATGAGCAATGAGTTTTCCCATGATTTCAGTTTACAGCAGCTTTGCAGGCAGAATGTTCTCCTTGGTTCCTTCTCCCAGAAAAATATCAAACCACCACTGAATGAAACCCTAGGAGTCTATTGTGGTATTAAATCTTGGAGCATTGCCACAACCAGTTTTCCAGCACTGACTCCATACCAAGACAGCCGAGTGATGGAGGGGAATGCTCCTTCTGTTGTGATCTAATGGGGAAGGAGGACAGTGGTGTCAACAAAGCAGGGTTCCTGGTGCAGGAGCCCTGCTTGGAGGCCCATCCATCCATCCATCCATCGATCCATCCATCCATCCATCCATCCATCCACCCATCCATCCTCTGAGGCATACTGTTGCTTTCCTGCAGGATGCCATGTGCGTGTGGCTCAGTCCTTGGTGAGAAATGAAAGTGCAGGTGTACTGGGAAAGGACAGTGAATAAAGCAGAGAGGACACAAGGCTGTGTTTGAGCCACTTTTCATCAGGCTGAAGGAAGGACAGCGTAAGTGGCTTTGTGGTGAGAAGGTTTGTAAAAACATGGCAATTATCCTCATCTCATCTTACCTTTTGAGAAATAATCAAACTTGATGCGTCTTGTGACCTGTTAGACCTCTCAACTGAACTGCAGCTGAAGAGATTCACTATAAAAGGGTATAGGCTGCTTCTTATTGTTGATTTTTAACCATGAGAGTTCCTAAGGGAAATAGCATATAGTAATAACATTTAATGGTCTTCTGATGAGCATCTGGTACTGAGTGTTTTTTTCTTTTAAATTGCATTAAAATTAAAACTGCATTATTGCAGAGTTCTCATTTCCTGTTAAGAGGTAAATTATGATGCTCTATTGATTGGCAAAGATGTTTCCCATCCTCCATAAGTGTGGTTAGTGGATAGAACTTTGCTCGCAGACGTAGCCATGTCCTACCACCCCCCTCAGTTCTGAAAGTTTTCCCCTCTAAATTATTCATAGTGAAACCGCTGATTCTCAAAATTTAAAACAGAGGAGAGAAGGTATATAATACTCTCATGTATGCCTTTGTATTAATTTATGTGCTATCACATTGAATAGAAGGAAATAGCAAGTTAAGTTCAAGAAGCCACATGATGAGTATAATTGATGCATTCAGCCTATAGAACATACATATAATAGTCTATTGTAGTTATGGGATGGGCCAGCCAATATTTTTACCTTGGAGATCATTACTTAAGCAGGTCACTCTTGACCCTTCTCTTTTAGTACTTCGAGAAGTTTGCCAGAAAGTACCCTTTTGTGCCAATCAGCCTTTAATATCTCCCTCTGAGCAGCCTCAATTTTTCATTTAACTTACTTCTGAATGTTAATCTGCTTTTTATCCCGAGGATCTTTATGAGAAATAAATTGGAGCCTTTTCAGAAATGCAGTTGTAAAAGCTTCTTCCTTACTGGTTAAAAGCTTGCCACAGCGTAGCAGCAATGTATGTGTTGTAAAATGGTGTAAAATTTAACAAAAAAAACCCCCAAAATAAAAAGGCAGTGGTGCGATACTGGAGAGACATGCTGGGTGTTTCTGTACGCTGACCTGCGCATTCCATGGAAGTGTAGGAAATGGCAGCTGATAGCAGACCAAAGGAACTTACACTCAAAAAGACAAGGATCTAATTTGACATAACTTTGCAGTTACCGTTGGTCCTCATTCTCCCAAAGGTGGCCAGTGGGCAGAAAAAAAGAGAAAGGCCCACAGCCTAAATGGCAAACCACATTAAAGTAGCTGGTTTAAATATCTTCTGACTCAGGAAGGGAAAAGTGCTCCTTGAGATCCTGAAAATTGGAGTAGTTCATGAAACTGGTTGCTTGCTTTTCAACCTTGTTGGGGGGAAAAAGGGAAGAAGATACGAATGAAGAGAGAGGGCTCCACTGAGGAGACCAAGACGTGCTGTCCCTGGGGGCAGTTCTTGTCTGAAAATTACTTGGTACCCAGGTCTTCTCCGTGAGAGGTACTCATGTATGCAGGGACTGGAAAGAAAATCCATGTTTTAATGTGAGTTGGATTGCTCTTTCAGAGGTGCAGTGAAGAGGTTTTTTTCTCATCAACTACCCTCTTATAAGGGGAGTGCAGGTAGACCTCTGGAATGAATTGTGAGGAAGTCCCATATCCTCCTATAAAGCAATAAAAAAGCACAACATCAAGGCGGATGATAAGGGATCATTGGTGATTTGAGAATGAATGTAACTTGGAGTCCTTTCCCCACATGCAGTAATTACTGGTGAAAAACCCTCTGAAATATGGCTCCTCTGAAGCCAAGGTGCCAACAGGTTCCCACCCATTTGTTTTCTTCATGATGAGGCCTTTCTTTCATTATGATACCCACTTTATTAAAAAACCTACACAATTGATGACTGCTTTTTCTTTGCTAGGAAAGACAGACCTTGGCAAATAATTACTTCTTGTTCTTACTCCTAACATATGTATGACTTACTATTTATAGAGACTTGTAATAAAAATGGGAATGATTTTCTTGACCCGGTAAGTTACAGCTTAAAGCAATAAAAGAATAAAGGGGGGGAACATAAGAAGAGGACATAAGAAAGGCTTTTGTTTAAAGAGTCACATGCACAGCTAATAGATGTAGCCAGAGAAAAGAGATAAAATACCTTAGATTAATAACTATGACTTTCTGCTGGGTTATTGCTTTCTAAAAGCTTTCCCCTCTGTGGACACAGAGCTGTATAAAAGATGAAGTAGTCGCACTCCACATTTTAGTCATCCCAGTAATGATGGCAACATCTCTGTTAACAAACTCATGTTCTCCAAGGAAAGCAATCTTCTCTCTAATATTTCCAAGGGAAAAATGAATCGGGTTCAATTCTCTGTGTTGCCTCTATACTTGCTCCCCCGTTCTTTGCTTCTCACTGCTTGACCTTTGTTGAATTAGTCATGTAAAGCCACAAAATGCTGCTTTAAGTACATAAATCTTGGTGCTCCTGTTTCCTGTGAACAGGTCCTGCCGAGAAAGTGAAGAAGAAACCTGTCAGGATGCCATAACAAGCACTGTATATCAGAAACCCACGGGACAGAGAGCCTAGCTCAAACACTAACTTTGTTTTTGCAAAGCAGGAAACGTTACTTAAATTCATATAGTAAATATTTATTTGTGCGTCACAGGAAGCTTTCATGTAAGCTTGGATTAGTTGGAAATCAGGACAAGATCTGAAGTTTGCTCCCTCATTGCTATGAAAGCAATTGTCTGCAGTGTTTTTCAAGGAAGCCCCTCAGCTTTTGAGCTAGGCAGAAATGCATTGCAATTGACCTCAATACTGTGGTCTTCAGCAACTGGAGAGGAAGACTTTTAGGCTGATATTAAAAATTAAGAAATATCCCAGAAGAGGGGGGAGAGAGAGAGATGGGCAAAGACCCAGAAGTGAAGAGAACAAGCAACAGGGAAAGGTCACACCTATGGGAAAGGAGAAGAGGGACAAGAATAAGAGTGGTATTTATTTCATGGGGATGAAATCAGAATGTGCAAGTACAGGGTGAAAGAAATCCACAAAAGTTTTTTTTTTTAGCTGTAAAGGATTTCAACACAGATCGGTACTTCTAAGTGTAAAATCAGTTGATTCTACTTCTTTCTCTTGCTTTATACCAATTCTGTTCTAGAAATTGCTATTGCATTTGGCGCCAGCAGAAAGACGAGAATCCAGGGAGTTGCAGAGACATCCTTAGCATCATCCTGGTGTCTCTGAGGGATGAGGGACAAGGAGCTCAAAGAAGGTAGGGGGAGACTTGCCATTAATCACTTGGGTAGACACCAGTGTGCTGCCATTCACCTATGGCTTTTTCCAGGGCCCTGCATAACAACACTCCTCCTAAATGTTTTGCAAGTGTACGGAATGAGCTTTCCCAGCAACAACTGCATGTGGGGTTGTGTTGTCCCCCCTCTTCCCCTTCCAGATACCTGGCAGCTCTGCCAGGATCCAGACCCCGGAGGGTAAATGTCTCATGGGTGGTGGAAGGTTGCTTCAGCCAACAAGCCTGGCAGTCTTCTGCTTTTATGAACACTGAGCTCACCTTGGATATTGAAAGAAAGAAATGCATTAGCTGGGAAGCATGTTGGGTTTCTTCCAAGGCACACTAGTATGTTGTTCTGCACACCAGTATGGAAACAATTTGCAGGCTGGAGAGCCAGTAAGCCCTCTCTCAAGGAGCTGTGCCACATGCTCTTCTCTCCCTTTACCTTCAGAGTCATTCCTTATTCAACCTCTTTTGCTTGAATTTCACCACCGAAGCTTAAGTGTGGCCTTCTGACATGAAGAATCTGGGTTAATTAGCTGTAAAATCCCTAGCCAATCTTATTTTTTGGCATGAAGATGGCTGTTACAGCATTGTTTTTATTATTCATCAAAAGGAAACTTTTCAAAGTAAATACATCAGATACCACATAACATAAGCTCTTCCCAACCACTGCTTCCTTTCCCTTTTTCTCTTCCCCTACCTCCTATTTTTATAAGTAATCAGGTTGTTACTCTAGAGTCAATTCCAGGTCATCTTTCATTTGCTCAAAATATATCCTTATTGGCAAGCTATTTTCCCTTTACTCAGGAACACACATATTGTTTTACTTACAGCTGTGTGCTGTATTTTATGTTCTCATATAAATGTTATGCCTGGATTATCATAACTAGAGCAAACTGGTTTTAGGGTTTGTTGTTGTTTTTATTTTTAGGTTCCTTCCCCTGCATCCAAAACAAGAGAGGAGTATTATTGTATCTATTTTTTGCTATCTTTTTAAGTTCTTGAAGTGACTCAACTTTTCACATATCTCTCCAGTAAGGTAGATTTCCCCTTGGCTGTGCAAATTTCCCTGCTTTGGGAAAGGATGATAGCTGAGGTTTGGGAAAGATTAACAGATAAGCAGCATTGCTTCCATCCCATGAGGGGCAGGAAAGAAGACAAGGTAGGGACATATTCCAGAAATTCATTAGCTGGTGTGTTAAAACCCTAGTTTTTCTTCTCTGTTTTAAACAGTTTCTAGTTTCAATGAGTGTCCCTGTTTCTAGTGTTTCTAGAATCTGGTAAAATCTGGTGAGTTCTGCATTTCCTCACGGTTTTCTTGATTTTGGGTGCTGATCAAATAAAAGCTCGTATTTACGTCTTGAGGGCCAAGTGAGGGAAAACACCTAAGTTCCATTGTCTTCAGGATGTTCTCAAATATTTGCTGAAGTGATTAACTTACTTGAGGTCTTGATGCAAAAGAATACATTTCTAGCAACAAATATATATTGTTATTATTAATCTTATCACTGTGTTTCATGCCTGTGTGTGCTAGTGCTTGATGCACTATAGAGACATACAGTATGCAGAAGAGATGGATTTTCTTCTGTAGGGATGAAAAAAAGAAAAACCGGAATTTTTCCTTTATTTTTAGGATATCTGGGACAGTGGAAGACCTCTTAAGGAAAGTGTGCTGCTGCATTCCCTGCAGCCCTGTGGTTTGGTTTTTTGGTTTTTTTTTTTTGAATAGTCTTCTAATGCAGAAAGTAAGGGTTCTTCGCCACCCTGCTCCCAGGAGAGTGAGACCACCTGCAATTCTTAAGCTACTCAGTTTGTTCATACTATGTGCTTGTTAATTTGTGAATGACTTCAAGGCACTCAAAGCATTAAAAGAAGTCTCCTCCTGGAGGTTTTTAAAAGAGACTCTCCTGGATTATTTGAAGTTAATATATTTGTAGTTTGCATGGGCTTATTTTTTCTCAGTAAGTGTGTGCTAAACGCTAATGCTTGCATTATGTCTGGGTGTCTTAGAGTAGTTATGATGCTTAACTGGCATCCAAGATTCAAGAACAGAGATGATACGTGAGCATTTGAGCCACATTAGGTGAATTGTTAAAAAAATTCTGGTCTCTTTCATTAATTTAACCTCCAAAGAAGAAATCCCCTATAGGATAAATGTTTAAACATTGAAGGAAACAGACAAAAAAACCAACCAACCTTTTATCATTGTTGGTTTGAAAAGTATGGTTTATACTTTGTACGGCTCATGAGGAACAGCTGGCACAGTTCCGGTTGCAAGTCGTGTTCTGGTTACTTGATGTTTTCAGGGGGAGAGAGAAGAGCTTGTAGCTGAATGCTTTCTCTGGCAACTTCCTGGATTGAACTTCAGGATGAATGTCAAGTGAAAATGCCAGCAAATGACACTGACCAGGACACCTTTGTGTGACACTCCTCTTTCCCAGACTAATTTAGTTATGCCCTGATCCACAACAGTTCACAAATTGTTCTTGAAACAGTAGGGGATCCCAAGGGGACCAGGTTTGCTCTTTGCCCACCTTGGCCTATTCACCTTCCCCACTGCTCTGGTAGCCTTCACTGCTGTGCCAATTACAGCCATGATCAGGGCTGTCTTTAGTGGATACTGATATCTGAACAAACAAACCAAGAGTCTGGTCTTGATTGCTGATGTCTTTGCAATTTGGTTTCCTGTGGCGTGTTTGTACAGATGTCATGGCTGGTATTCCCCTGCTTTTCAATAATCATGACCATATTGGGGGGTGGGAGGACAGGACTGATTTGCTGTGAGTTTGCTGCAGGAGCTCACACCCCGCTCCTGTGGCTGTGCTTCTGTTCAAGCCTCGCTGCCTAACCCCCTGCTTGCGATGGTGGCTCCTGTTTCCATCTGTCCCCCTTCAGAAGGGGCTTGTGATCCCTCACTCAGCCTAGAAGGGTTTCATTACAGCAACTATTGTCATGTGGTCACATCTTGTCTGCAGACTGAATGAGTGCCTAGGGGCACACAGAAAACACTTCCAAGGACACGGACAATGTGGAGAGCCTGAATAGATGACCATCATCTCAGTGGATCCTTTGTACAGGAGACGTGTCCTGGGTATCCATCCTTTCCTGCAGACAATGTTCTTTGTATGCCACTGAGCACTTGCTACTGTGTTTGTCCAGAGCTGGTGCAGTACAGCTCAACCATTGTCCCCTCCGAGCAGCACTGGAGGAGCAGTGAACAAGCAGCTCCAAGTCAAAGGAGCTGGAAGGGCAGATTTGGGATCTTTTCTCACCATACTGTGTGCTTGGTCACAGGCAATAATTTGGGTCACACCTTGGTTCCTGCTAGACCAAGCTGTACTAGCTATGTAAAACAAGTTAGTTCACAGTCAAATGATACCACGACCTCCTCCCTTCTGCCCCAGGCACTGCCCTCGCTCTTATTTCAAGCTCTTTTTCCTACACGTCTGACATGTTCAGGGGTGATGCTAGGAGCACTTAAATCCTCTGACTTTTGTGGCCAGCAGGACTGGAGGAGCAGTCTGCTCCACGCAGAGCTTTCCCTCAGACTACTTGCAGTCATATCCAAATGGCAGTGGGGAAGAAAGAGAGGCTGATTGTATGCTCTCCAATTCTCTCTATTAGGAAGATCAAAAGAATTGCTGCCTTTACTGGAAAATCTCAAGGATGAATTGTGGCAGCCAGACCCGTACTGGTCTGTGTTGAACTGTAGTCACCCAGAATAAATCAGCACTAATTGCAGTCTAGGGCTGTGGTTCCAGAGGGGCTGCTTAAGCACCGCACAATGACCCCAGCCGACTGCTTGGTTGTTAAAGCCAGTGGCAAAATTCCCAAGGACATCAGGAAGCACACGGCTGAGGCTGTACCCTTATGTGCTTTAAAACCAAATACCTTGTTACCCGTCTGAGGAAACAAAACTGATAAAGCGATGTGGTGAGCACTGTGATCCCACCTTTGGCAGTGTGTAGCTGACCCAGCATTGTGGGATCCAGAGGGAAGGTGGTACCTTGGCTTTCTGTCCACAGGAGACCTGCACAAAGTTGCTCTGCTGGCATTGGAGAAGATGAGATGGCTGCTAGTTCAGGTTCTCCTTCTTTCCCGGCAACATCTGCCACCCACTGTGCCAGGGGCCATCTCCTGGCCTCATGGTCAGCTGTGGCATCAACCAGACTGGCCATTTCCACTGTCTAAATTGTTCTTTTGTTGCTCTCACCTAAGACGATTCCTCTTTTTCTGTCTCCAGAGGCAGTGGTTGCTGCCAGATGGGTGATCTTATGTTATCCTGGCTTAGTTCCTTTTGTCACAGGAATACAGAAGGATCAGCAAAACATTTCCACAGTGCAAAAAAGATTTCTATATCAAATTTTATTTTAATTTCCTTCTCACTGAAACTATATTTGAAACTAATGCAGTTTTAAATAAAAATTAATTATATATAGTATTAATTTCAGATTTTCCTTATAAAGGACAGGAAAGAAAAGGAATTCAAGTCATTTTAAAAGCCCAACTAGCCTGAAGACTTGAGTGTTGGACAATCTTGAAGAATGTTTCTTAGCTGCTATAAAGGGAATAACTTTTTATTTAGAAAAACAAGGCGAAGGTTGGGAACAACGTTGGTGCAAAGGCACAAATGTGGTCTGCAGGAAAGCAAGGGGAATGGCCACTTGTCCTTGGGGAAAATGCTAACAAGAACTGAGGGCACGAATTGAACAGAAACGTTTGTCTGTGGTGGGTACATGGCTTGAGCTGTGGGAGGTGGTGAGGACCAGAGAGAGCAAGCCCAAATGCTCCTTCCCCTGTGTACACCAGTCTCACCAGGCTCTGGGGGAAAGACATCCCTCTGCATTAAATTAAGGGCCCAGAAAGCTGAGCAAGCCTGGGCAGGGAGTGAGGAGTGCAGTGGGGCTGAGCTGGAAGTGGGTGTTCTCTGCGGGGGCTGTGCCACCTCTTCCCAAGATCTGTCCAGGACTGGGTCCAGGGCTCCTGCACCATAGGGGATGGCAGCACAGGGCCAAGCCTTGCCCTTGCAACTGAAGGCTGGACACTGGGTGCCATTTGCTCTGTTATTAAGAGAAATTAAAAGTAACCCTCACTCAACTCTTGAATGTGATGCTGAGAAGCTGACACCAATCACTCCTGCACTTCACCCCTTCAGAGCAATTTATAAACATGGCTAACTAATCCTCCCCATGTGGCTGGGGAAAGGAGCAGGCAGGGATTTTCACCCTCTTCTCTCACACCTCCATTTTGTACAGATTTGATGGGAGGTAGGGTCCTGTGCCTGTTTTCTCCAGATCACAGTGGCCAGGAGTGGGCCTGGCTGTGTCCATGTGATGGGATGGGACAACATGGCCAAGCAGGACACAGGTGAGGACCACAGCCTTGGCTCAGGAGAGAGATTTATAAGTAGCACACCACATTGCTCTTCTTTTTATAAACAATCGGAAATGTCTTGATGCCAGATGCTCAGCTGGTGTAAATCAGCAGAGTACCACAGATTTATGCCAGCTGGAGAGCTGGCCCCCATGCCCCAGTGGGAAGGGGACGGGGGAAAGGGAGAAAGGCTGTTCCTGCTAACTGCTCCACCGACCTTCCTTCTGGGTAAACATCTCCATATGTTAACAAATGCTAATTAAAACCAAAAGCACAGAGGAGCTCTCAGGATGTGTGTGTAACAGGAGCACCCCAGGATTCTGCACTGCTGTAATCTTTCTCCTCCCACTGGATCTCACCTTTTATTTGGTGTTGCACCTCCCTGACTGATATTTAACCTTGCTCCTGGTGCTCTTTGTTGGAGTTTTGCCATGGATACAATATTGCTGCGATGGGTGTAGGACTGGTGTCTACAGACACCTGGGGGCAAGCCCAGATGTTTCACTGGTCAAGGGGGAAAATATGTTCTGTTGCAGCATGCCTTGCAGTCATGTAAGTAACTGTGTTCATCAATCAGGAACTTTATGGGAAGGGACTCTGGAAATGTGCATCTGTTTTGTCTTCCAGGTTACTACCACCTTCTCTGTGGACTGGGACAGCTCTGAGCATGATAGTTGCTAGGGGACAAAGGTGTCACGCTTTAAAAAAAAAGCATGACTATCCATGATGCTCTAAAGATAAAAATAAATAAACAGAAGTTTGCCTTGAGGTGAAGTGAAAGTTTCAGAAGTGGATTTTCGAAATAGCTGTTTGTACAAGGGCTAGAGTATCTCCAGGGGAGGATGTGCATTGGAGCTGTTGTGCTGGTGTTAGAGTGACATTTTCAAAGTGATGGATAGGATTTAGCTGTTGTAAAGTGTAGGGATAAATATGTTACATATTCTCAACACATCATATAGTCAAAACTTTTTGGGAAAAATTCAAGTATACATGATGAGTTTCCAGAGAGACCCTAGCATTTCACAAGGGGGTCCATGCATTCACTAGCAAATCACTCATGTGCTCTCTCTTACTCAAAAGCCTAAGGATTTATTAGGGTTTTTTAATTGTCATTGTTTGCATTTGATAGTGCTGGCTTATGTGTTTGTATTAGAAATAGACCCAAGAGAGTTGCAGCAATTTATGCTGGCAGTGTAGCAGAGGTACATGTGCCCAAATATATCTCTTTATTTCTCAGTAACAGCATGTTCCCACTGCCTTTAAGTCAGTGGCAAAAACCTTGTTTGTTTCTTGTGGGTCAGAGGTGGATACAAAGTATGTTTCCCCACCCCATCAAGTCAGTCTAATATTTCTGAAGGAGTAGAAAGGTGATATGTACGAGAAACTAAGGGTGAGCTGTAAAGCCCCAGTCTAACATTTGGGCTGTACACAAAATTAATGTAGTCTAGGTGCCCCAAAGAATGGGGAGATGATCCTGAATATACCTTGGCTCATCCTAAAATGCCCAAATGATGGTACTCTAACTTCTGTGTGTTTTCTCATCAGTTTTCCCAGACTTCACGTTGCTGAAGTATTTAGTTTGGATACATTTATGGAGATTGCCGTCTATTACTCCAGGTCTAGCTTTTGTCTCAAGTGACACTTACTGTGAGCAAATTAGCACTGAAGCCAAATTTGTTTTGTTGTGATGTCTCTGCAGCAGGTACAGCTTTTGTAAACAGATGCTGCAAGAGAGGTAGGTTTTTTGCATCACTCTAGATCTCTTGAGAACTAAAGTGTTCAGGTGAATAACTGGTTGAGAGACAAAAGAAATACTGTTAACTGAGAAGTATTCTCAGACTGTCTCTTCTTAGAAAGTCATTACTTATGATATCTGCCCCTTTTCTGAATTTCTGGCTGAAGGTATGCCACAGTAATTCCTTTCTTTAAGTTTAGTTGAAATCCATTTCATCCACACCACATGTAACTCAGGTGGCTAACAGGTACTGCACAACCAGCTTTTGAATTTTTACATTCATAAGCAAGTGTCAGCTGAATGCTAAAAATATAGTTTGTTTGTTTGTTTGTTTTTTGTGCACTTCTTCCAGATATTTGGGAGTGGTTTCATTTTTGAAAATAATATAAGCCTGATCTACAGCTCCACCAAAGCCCTTACAGGAGCTGAAATTCTTATTAAAGATACACACTTGCTGGAGCTTCCTTACGGTCCCATATGAGCAGCATAGTCCTGTTTGTTTTGTGTCTCTAACCTTTGTTCTGTTGCTGAAGGATTGTCTAGTCTCTTTCATCACCTGCTGCAAGGTGTTCCATAATATGGGTGTTCCTTTTCAAATCTCTGTGAAATACAATGATCTATGAATAGTGTAACCTAACTTTTTTGGCCTGTTGTCAGCTGGATGGTTCATTAGCACACACATATTCCTTCCTTGGGCTGGTCAAAACCTACAAGAATTGTATTTCACTCTACAGCATCTCACTTTGCCATGGACACTAATTTTTCCTATCGTATTTTTTTTGGTATCATATTTTTTTTGGTGGCGGGTCACAGGGTTGTGGACCAGCCCTCTGCCAGGATCAGTGAAATCTGTGGGTGTGTTATTCCATACTCCAACCCTGCCATTTTCACCCAGACCCCAATGAATGGCAGCATCACTGTAAGGTGGACTGGGGTCTGACAGTATGCAGGTTGCACCTGGTTTTGTATTCTGTCCAGTTTTGTAGGCCTCATGTTCCCAGAGCTGAAGGACCTGATGTTGCCCATCCATCTGAAACACATTACTGTTTTAGTTGCTCTGGGGGCCTGGAAAGGAGCGATGTTGGCAAAGGGGAAACATTCGCATCACAGACACGGTCAGGCTCTACAAGTCTAAGCATCTAGAACTTAAAAACACACCTACAGACACAATGGAAGTGATGCCAACATCAAACGGGTCATGGCTGCTATGCTAGCTTTGGGCTGGCCTGACTGCACCACCCCTGGTATGGGGAAAGAAATAACCGTGTGCTCTCTGTTACTACAAGGTGTTATGCTCACCGGAGATAAGCAATCTCCAAGGTGCACCATGAGCTGTGCAGCAGTACAGTCTTCGTTAGGCCTCACGCCAGCTACTGCATCAATGTTGAAATGTTGATGAGCAAACATATGCATTTTTTCTATACTGTGTCTCTCCAGATCCTGTTTTGGGATCCTGCCTGCTCCTGATCACTTCAACAATAGTGCTTGCACAAGTGTTGAACAAAGGGGTTATATGAAGAAAAACACCTAAGCCTAATCTATGGACAAAATCTTCTGACTACATTGAGCTGTGACTGATAGGAGTGGGCAGCAAATGCTGATCTAGTCTTCGTCAACAAAATTTTGGTGGACAAATGGTAATGGACTTCACCCTAGGCTTGAATCCTAAGGCAATTGCTGTGCAGATAAAAGCAGCCCTTTCAAGCTGTTCCATTGGGGTTTAAAAGCAAAACTGAGACGGCTTCACTAGAGAACTTGATCTCTTATATTGTTTATTCTCACAAACCAAGAGCAGCAATTAGTATCTCTTTCAGATGGTGAGAATCTCTTTCAGATGGTGAGAATAAACAGTCTTGTAGACATGAAGAGGAAATGGAAATGACACACAAATTTTAATTAACCTACTTCTCTTTGGCTTTGCTGCCTAGTGCCAAAATGTAGCTATGTGGATCCTTCAGTTACGTACCCTGGCATTTTCCTGAGCTGCTGGCTTTAGTTGAAAGCAGGTGAATTTCACATGTGTACCTGAGATCTGTTTTATGTGGGTTGATTACCAGAAAGGCATCTGAACCCTTGGTGCTTTTGCTCCATCTGCAGATACCCTTATATTTTGAAGACATCCCTATTTTTAAACATAGCCATAAGATCAAGAAATCTCTGAATGGTATTATTTATTGTGATAATGCTGGCCATTGTTCTCATTACAGTCTCAAGCAGTGCTTGGTCTTCCCTGGATGCTTCGTGTATGCTGATATAAAGCAGGATGGCAGAAAATCTGATATCATCTGCAGCTGCCACATGGTGTTTCAAAGGAGAAGGCATTAACCCTTTCTAGAAAAATCTCTCCTGTGAAGGATAGATGTCTTCTTGGTCGGACAGCTTACTCAGCCTAATTATGTCTGTACCTGGTTGCCAGCCCCACTTCTCACTAGGGTAAACTGGAACTGCTCCATGGAAGTTGGAGAAGCTGTAATTCTCACTGCTGGCAACAGATAATTTTGACCCTTTTTCTTGGACTGTACTTTATTTTATCAACTTCATGTCCTCCGACATATGGTCTCGTAGAAGTGTTGAGCCATAGCACTGGGGTTTCTATAAATATATTTCTCCCATACGGAGATTGACAGCATTCAAGTTGCAAAGTGTTTCCGAGCCATGTGAGAGGAGGGAGGAACAAGGTGAAGGGGAAGGCAAGGTGTCTTATTTCCCCTCTCACCTCCTTCATCTCAAGCCCTGATGTCCTCCAGGATGTGTTTTTAGTGTTAATGGCAGAGGTGCTCCAAAGCGGCAGTAAATGTGGGCCCCAGATGTGCTAATTCAGTCTGGGCCAGGCAGGGGAAATGCATGTATTATCTCACTCACCAGGATGTAGCTCTGACAGCTCCAGTTTAGGCTAAATCTCTGCTCCTGTATTTCTGCCCTCACCCCCATCCACTGGCCCTGGCTGGGCATCTGCCCTCTGGCTCTTTGGCATGGGCACAGCTGGCCCCTTGCAGCTCTGAGCTGGGGGAGCATCTGTGCCTCATCTGCCCCCTGAGCACTCCAAGCAGCCTTGAGCCAGGGCTGACCGCTGCTGCTGCAGGGGAGAAGGCCAGTGGAGCTGTAATGTAAAACAGGAGAGTGCACTACTGTAGGCAGCCTTTCAGCACTGATGGGTCCTGCCTTTAACCTGCTTGGACGGTTGTGTAATTCGAAACAAAAAATTGCTACCCCTTACCATGTAGACAGATGGCCTCATGGGTGACTAGAGGTACCAAAAAAGGCACTGTTTGAAAGGCACAGGTATATATGACATGTATCACTGTCATAAAAGATGAGGTTGCCCTTTCTTTTGTTCTGCAAAATACAGCCCTTGTGATCTGCAGCATGTGCTACTGTACTATCGATTTACTGCTTGATTATAATGACATTTCATAACACAAGTGTTATTAAAGACTTGTTAATCTTCCTTAAGGATCATATTTCTCAAAATGTTTGAGCAAAATGCTTTGCGTTTATCTTTAAGTACCTATTTAAATAAACTCTAAAGACTTGCTGTATCAAGGTTTTAATTACGAGTTTCTCTCGTTAGTGCAGGCCTTGTGGCTTCTTTCACGTCCTTACAGGATTTCTGATGTTTTACCCAAGCCCTGCTGTACTTCCAGTATTTCTGTCACCCCTTCCCTTGTATGTCTCTCTCAATCCCAATGCAGAGAGGACAAATACTTTCTGAAGTGTGCCTTACTCAAAGCTAAGTGGATTTTGCTGAGGTTTGTAAGGGAGGGCGGATTAACAGCCGTCCTCGCGAATTAGCACAGAAAGTATTTTTCAGCATATGGACATTGATGAATGAGTGCTGTGTGCACCAGGCACATGGCCCTTGCTATTAAACATCTGTGTTGTGCCAGTGTCTAGAGGTGGCAAGAAGTTTATAGTCCTGTTGTGCAGGGGAATATGCCAACATCAAGAACATCCCCAGTCCAGAGCAGACATTACATCTTCAGAAGCCACTGTCTACTAAACTTTTGTGTTGCATTATTCACCTGACATGCGTTGGAGAACTTGTTTTTAAATGACAGTGCACCTTGAGATACTTCATGAGGGTAAGAAATTACTTCTGCTATGACCATCTGTGAATGCTTACTTGCAGAAGGCGGTGCAGAACTCAGGTTTTCTATCTGTAGTGCCCCATAACTGTGATTAGCAGTGAGTCTTGACAGTCTTATCCAAAACTCTTTGATGTGAATGGAAAGTCTCCTACAACCTAGTGCCACAGGGCACTGAGGCCTTGATTGTGTATTTAATCTTTGCAAATTAATTTAGTTCAAGACCTGATTTTAGCTCAAGTGTAAACAACCTTGTATGTGATCTTTTTTGTTAAATCTAGTTCAATGTTTAGATTAAGTTTTCTATAGTCCAGACACAGGAGTGGAAGAATAGGCTGCCCAGAGAAGTAGTGGAGTCACCATCCCTGGAGAAATTTAAAAGATGTGTTGATGTGGTACTTAAGGACATGGTTTAGTGATGGATTTAGCAGTGCTGGGTTAATGCTTGAATTTAATCTTATAAGTCTTTTCCAACCTAAATGATTCTATCATTCTACAGAGTATATCTCCTTTAACTGACTTTGCAATTTTTAAGAACAGTAGAAAATTGAACGAGAAACCCTGAAAAAGGCTAAGGCTCCTCCTTTCCTTGTCGTGTTTGAAATGAACTTTCTGTCTTTCTTGAAATGTTCACAAAGTCTTTTCATGTCAGGATGTGGTGGGTTTGTGTTTC
>WBMZ01003243.1:0-41139 GCA_013400975.1 Atrichornis clamosus
GCGGCGGGGCCCGAGCGCCGCTCCCCCCACCCCGCGCTGCCGGCTCGGCTCCCGCCGCGGTGCCGGGGTGCGCGGCGTTACCGGGGTGTGTCTGCGCGGCGTGCGAGAACCGAGCCCTCAGTCGCGTCGTCTCCGCGCAATTGCACAAGGACATGGGAGCCGCGCTCCCAAAGCGCGTACCCGCCGCGTCGCCACGCGCACGGGCGATCCGCCGGTGGATCGCGCCGCGGCTGCTGTCACTCGCGGGAAACAGTCACAATAATCGTAAAAAGGGCGAGGAGGAGAGAAATGGCAGGGGGGAACGAGCTCGCTGACGGCTTTGCCGGAGCGCCGCCTGGCCCTGGGCTCCTCGGGCGCCAAGGCTCGGCCGCTGGCCTTCGTGGTTGTCAAGCGTGAAGGATTTCGGTGGTGTTGCTTCATCTTCGCCCTCGCCCCTGAGCCGGCAGCGCTGCCGTGCTGCTCAGAAGCGGGGACGCACTTGGAGAAGCTCGGTCCCGCTGGCTCTCACGGCGATCCCCGCCGGCAGCCCCCCGTCCCAGCGCCCCCCCGTCCCAGCACCCCGAGCCTTGCTTCCCAAAGAGCGGAGATGCCGTGGAGAGACTGGTGCTGGTTTGACCCCTGTTTAACCTCCGATTTAGAAAGTGACACATGGCCAGAAAGAAAGCCAATTTTCATCCCAGAATGTGTTTGAATGTGCACACGTTTGATTAAGTGTACGGTATGTATCTTCCGCATTTTTATCCTCACAGCGGGTTTGTATCACCATCTCTTTTTTTTCTTTCAGAAATAAAATTTATGGAGACAACAGAAAATTTTGTGTATTAAATTGTATCCCAGAACATAAATGATTCCTGATTTCATTCTGTTAAACACTTATTGAAATAGTGTAGTCCTCACTAACATTATACTGTTACATTACTCTGTCATTCTGTATTTATATGTCAACAGAGATAGCCCTCTGGAGTAAAGCAAACCTAAGAGAAAGCAAATTCAGAGTGTTTTTCTGTTTATCTCAGCCTTCAGTCTTTTATCACATGTACCCATAATATCCCTCCACAATAAATCTAAGTGTCTTAAATCCATTTCTATCTCCCCAGATTATTTAATATGAAAGATCTAATAACCTTTACTCACATCAGTTTACCCCTCTTCCTTTCCTGTTTCTAATATCTAGCATACGCAGCCTTGTTAAAGGTAACAGACTATAGAGCCGACCATGAGTAGAAAGGGGACTCAGAAGCAGCCCAAGACTGAGAGATCAACCACTGCCTCCACCTGGAGGCTGCACAGTCAATTTTTTTTTGCCATGCTTTCACTTGCTGGTGGATAACAGACATGCAGAGACAGTTGGCATGCTACTGGAAATGTCAGATATGAGATCCACTAATAAGCTCGAAGACCTGCTTGTTCATAAATATTGGCGGCTTACTTAAGGTCTTGGGCACACCAAAGAACCTATGTGAGGAACCTTGTGCGGCACACATTATGTCCCACACATATTGTACAAACCAATGCACTGAGTCCACAGGACTGTCAAAAAACAAAGCAAATCCTGAAACCTCAGGAAGTTTTTAAAGTGAAATGGTACATAGTGTTTTCACCAGAATAAACGCTTTTTGAGGAGCCCTGGGCATATAGGTTCTCATATCTAGAAAAAATCTCATATCTAGAAAAAAATTGCAGTAATTCAAATTTGCCTTCATGACTCAGGTTCTTGAAATCCTAGAATTCTAGAAAGAAGTCTCCGAGGCAAATAATATCCTTCCTATGTGGGTGGACAGTCTTGGAAATAATACTCCAGATGGAGTTTGGTCGCCTTTTTGCTTATATGTTTGTCACTAATTATAATCAGCCATAAAAACAGACATGATCTTTCTCCCAGATTAGTAATAAAGATGTTTATTTTACACTACTTCTACTCAGTGAAGGTCAGGAGAGTCAAAACCTTTTACAGCAAAATCTGGTCTTACTCTCCAGATCTTACAGTGGGTGCTTGACAGATTCAAGGATAAGGTGGGATACAGGGATGAATGTTGATGTGGCTGAAGGAACATATTCACCATTTTTTCACCTCTCCTGATGTACAGAAAAAAATATCATGGATTGAAGCCATAGTTTTGTGCATTCTGCACAAGAGGAGGCTAAAGCTTTTGGGAAAACTGTAAAAAAGACTATCATTCTGTGATTATTCATCTCTGCTGATTTTCCTGTTGGAGGAATGAAGTAGGTCATGAAGATCTTTAGCTAAATTCTCAGCTGACTCTAGCATGGTATGATTTATACTTGCTTTTGGACAGCACAATATTAACTTCAACTCCTTTAGATTCATCGGTATTTATTGCTACATGACTTAAACTCTCTTAATACTACCTCTGATTTTAGCTTAATGAGTATGGCTAAGCCTACACTGAGTCATAGTACTACATGCAAGGTCTAGAAAAGGCATTTGAGAAGTAACTAACAAAAATATAACAGAAGTAGTGCCTGTCATCTCTAACATTGGTTGACTCCTTGGCATTCAGTAGTGTCCATGCCTCTTGGGCTTTCTGTAATATCAGATTTGAATATGATCCAGCCTGAAATTTAGAATCAGTTGAAGTTGGCAGTAAAAGTTCTAGTGCCTCCAAAGAAGAAAGGCTTTAATTCCTCACTTTTATTATAGCCCACATACAGTACAATGTAATAATTGAAATGTCTGGAGCAAAATAAGAATAAACACTTCTTAAGATTATGATTAACTAAACATAGTTTAATTATTTATATATATGTGTATGTGTGCACATACACACACACACACACACACACTCTGAAATTAAGTGAAGATATGGTGACTTCTGCTATTATCCTTGGCTCCTTTGCATTGCTTTCTTTATATCTGTAGGAGGTTTAACACATAGCAATGCAATTACAGAAAACTATATTCACCAATCTTTTTATATATTTAATGTATCAGTGCTCAAAAATGTTTAAGACTAACCAAGTCCTCCAGGGCTTCCTGCTCAAGAAGAGCAGTAGTGAAAGTTCCATAAAATAGATTATATTGTGATTTTATAAAGATCAAAGCCAGAAATAAAATGCATTAAAGAAAAAGGCAAGTCATTTGACTACAGTTCAAAGTATTAATCAAAATATTTCCATGCATCTGGGAACATTTGTGGAAACTGTTCTGGAAAAATATTTGTGCTGTAATGTACTCTTGCTAAAAGCAAACCCAAGAGAAATAGATGTTCACATTGTAACTTAGGCAGACCTAAGTGAGGCAATGTTTACTGGAACTGTTAAGTGTGAAGAAACACCAAAAATTGCACAATAGGTGCATGGACTAAATAAAGAAAATTTACATGATACTTTTGCACTACAACAGCCAACTTGAAGTTTCATGGCTATTCATATGACAAATGAGCAAAAGTAAGAAGGTTATGATGTTCAAGTATTTTAGATGAATCTAAAAGCAAACAAAAATGTCTTGTTTCTCAGGTCACAAACAGTGATTCTGCCACAGAGTCACTGATATGTTAGCCACTTAGATTGAGACACAATATGGAGAATAGCAATATCTCTAGGACTGAAGGAAGTATCTGATTTCACCTGAATATTTTAAACAAAAAGAGAAGTTCTTTTCATTAAGGAACACATACGCTGCTAATGCGTATAACACTGCCCTTACTGAAACTCTTGAGGTAGTGCTGCCAATGTTGTGGAAAGTAGAAATATGTATCACCATTCACTTTCAATATTGGACTGCGAAAAAAATCACTAGAAAGCCCTCTAGAATGTGAAAATGTGCCATTTTATGAAGTGTATAGTATGTATATAGAAAGTGGGAAATGCTATGAATATCACTGAAAAGAAAAAAAAAAGAGATGAGTCCCAGCTTCTCTCTTCACGTGCCTGACATGTAGCAGACATGATGAGTAGGAAATCTGGAGTGCATCACATAAAAACACTGGAGAAGAAAAGCCAGCAGGCACGGCAATTGAGATGGCAAGGCACACTTTACACCCACATTCATTTGGAAGGAAGATGGAGATGACACACAGGTAGGAAGATCAGGAATTTCCCATGGCCAACAGCACGGGAGCGAGACAAGTGACATGTCATTGCCATTGGGAACTGTTTCGCTATGGTGAAACAAGCTCACCATGCTAAGTTCTACTTCTCAGTACCTTGATCTGAGGTTGCCAAGGACCAGTGAGGTTTGACACATGTGCTTACTCAGAGTTGCCTTGCTGCTGACATTTGATTCATTCTGATTAAATAAGACAGGCCAATAGTTTGGAGGATTTTGATGTGAAGTGAGGATTTCTTGAGAAGTAAGACCAATTCTGCTAGAAAGGGCCCAAAAATCCTTTATGTTCTGAGGCTCACCTGGTCTGCAGCAACTGAAGCAATTGCTGACAGGATCTAGTCTAAAGCCCCTGCAAAAGAAATTTTCTGACAGAGAAGCAAACAAACAACTAGCTTCCATACCTTTTCACATTTTCCCTTTAAATAGTGTTCTGTCCATGTGGATATGAGCAATTTTATCTCCAAAACAAAATGAAATTGTATTGCATCAAAGTTCCCAAAATGACAGAATTAACAGAAACCTCATTCAGTTAGTCATCTAAATGAGATTACTCAAAAATGATAATACAAGTCACAAAATTCACTGCTTGGTCTCCAGCAGAGCCAAGACAAGGGAAAGTCAAAATTCTTAGTCAGAGTCTTTTAGACATGACCTAACAGTATTCACTGCTACTTTTCTAGTCATCTACTTTTCTGCTTCACTCGTCATACTCCAAGGTGAGAAATGTTTAAAGAAACCAGTGGGAAGGGGGTTTTTGGCAGTCATTTCTTAAACACAATTGAGACTCGGTCTTGCCATTTAATCTTTGTTCACATTAGTCATCCCACTGACTTTGATGATTTACGTTTGTGATTAATCCTGACTTAAGCTACAGCACTAAATCTTTAAGAAATATACCTCACTTGGTTTACCAAACTATTTGGAAGTCTCTGTGCTTGACCACTGCAGGCAGAAAGACACTGTGGACAGATATTTTTATAAGATGTTGTGTTTTGAGTTAGGATTCTAAGAGCAAACAATGGATTTTTACAGCCACCATAACAACTAAGAATAGTAAAATGCATATTAACATACCGAGCAGTTGGCTCTTCTATGACAGTAATTATCTGTGAGTCATTTGTTGAAGCCACTATACTTTGCAAAATAGTTGGAAATGTGTTCTATTGAAGTGAAAATTGAATAGTTAACTTAAAGACACGAAAAACTATAAAAAGTTTGTCACACAGCAATGATTAGCAGAAGGACAAGAAAAAGCCTTTGTTCTGTGCAAGGGATGTCTCTGCTACTGTTTTATGGTTATTTTACATTAAAGCTATGCAAGCACTGGACAGGTTAATTATAGCCTTATGAGAGAATGTAGTATAATTCTTAGTCTTAGACCCTTGCTCTCAAGGACTGTAGAGAGTGTACAAAACACCCTTAGCAGGGATCACTGAGAAGCATGTTCCTGCTTGTTCAACAGCTGTTGTTGCCTGGTCTTCACCATTTAAAGTCTGGCAGATGGCTTAATTCAAAGTTTTGCTTCTGAAATTCTCTATTCAGCTGCTTAGTAACTTTGGAAGATTAGACATTACATGGCTGTAATTCCTTTTCACCCTCAACATGCTGAGGTGACTCAAGTTTTTCCTTCTATGAATGCAGAAGGGAAGTGTCAATGAGTCCGACTGGGACCCAGAGATGTGGGAAACTTGGACCACCACTACCCAATTCTAGAGCAGAGCTTTGTGTGATTGACGTTTGGAGAAATCTCTACCAACCACTGCTGGGTAAACCTCTTGCACTCGTGACTTCCTTACTTTTGAGCTGCAGAGTTCTGAATCTGGCATCCAGAAGGGTGGATAGCAAGTGGCCTAATATGTAGAAGAGTTAAACAGTCACCAGAGCAGACACAAAGAGCAAAAGTGAGCTTGCCTTTTGTAGTGTAGCCATGAAGACTTTCACCATGGGAGAAGGGTATCTGTGTTTCACTACTTACAGGACAATTTATGCATTGAGCTAGATGGGCCCTACCCTGAAGAACATCTCGTGTTAATAAATGTGCCTGTAGTAATAAACAGATAGTCATCATGGGTTCAGAACCATAGATTCATACAATAGTGTTGTTGTGGGTGACCCTGGCTGGATGCCAGGCACCCACCAAAGCCTCTCTATCCCCTCTGCAACTGGACAGGGGAAAGAAAGTATAACAAAGGGTTCATGGGTTGAGTTAAGGAGAGATCACTCACCAAATCCCATCACGGGCAAAACTGACTTGAATTGAGGATATTAATTAAATTTATTGCTAACAGAATCAGAGCAGGATAATTAGAAGTAAAACAAATCTTAATGACACCTTCTCCCCACCCCTCCTCGTTCCCAGCTCTACCTCCTCCCTCCCAGTGAGAGAGGGGGCACAGATAGATGGGAAATAGCAGTTATGGCCTGTTCATCACATAATGTTCCTACTGCTGCTCAGGGAGCAGAGTCTTTCCCCTGCTCCAGTGTGGGATCCCTCCCACAGAAGATAGTCCTCCCTGGACTTCTCCAACATGAGTCCATCCCTGGGAAACAGTTCTCCACAAACTGCTGCAACATGGGTCACTCTTTCACAGGGTGCAGTCCTTCAGGCACTGCCTACTCTATCATGGGTCCCCCACAGGGTCACAAGTCCTACCAGGAAACCTGCTCAAGCTTGGGCTCCTCTCTCCACAGGTCTGCAGGTCCCTGTGAGGAGCCTGCTCCAGCATAAGCCTCCCACAGGGTCACAGCCTGCTCTCGGGCATCCACCTGCTCTGGTGTGGGTCTCCTCCATGAGCTGCAGGTGGATCTCTGCATCCCTGTGGACCTCCATGGGCTGCAGGGGCACAGCTGCTTCACCATGGGCTGCACCACAGGCTGCACGGAAATCCCAGCTTCAGCACCTGGAGCACTTCCTACCCCTCCTCCTCCCGTGGCCTTGGTGTTTGCAGAGTTGTTACGCTCACGTATTATCTGGCTGCAATTACACCTGCCCAATAAGGCATTTTTCCTTCTTAAATCTATTATCACCGATGCATTGCCATCATTCCTGATGGGCTTGGCCTTGGACAGCAGTGGATCTGTCCTGGAGTTGGCTGGCACTGACCCTATCTGACACGGTGGAAGCTTCTGGCAGCTTCTCACAGAAGCCACCCCTGAAGCCCCAAAACCTGGTCATGCAAGCCCAACACAAATGGTTTGGGCTGGGAGGGACCTTAAGGATCATCAAGGTCCAACCCTCACACATTTGTCTGAACATGTCCTGAAATGCCCTTATTCCTTCATAGAGCACCACATGGAAAAACCTACTTACTGGCTAGCTCAAAAGTAGTTCTCTAAAAATAAGTATGATGGAGACTTACACAATAATGGTTACACAGTTTTCTTCATTGTGTTTCATGCAAGAAAGAGATCTCAAATGCAAAAAATATTTGAATGTAGTAAGAGAGTAGAGTTGTAGAATATGTGGTCTAGTGGAGGCATTCAGGCTTAGCAGTCTTTAAACAAAGCTATTTCAGAGGTATCTTATGTGTCAATGCCTGTGTTTTTCCTTTAGATAGGAAATGTAAATACAGTGTGTTAATCTGTTTTGACTACCATGCTCTTGTTCTTCATGCATAAACACCAGTACCTCAAAAATATTCAGTACAAATTTCTTATGTTAGAACAGATAGACATGGATAAAATTTATTGTGAAATTAAACTGGACCTAGAGAAAAGGAAATCCTAATTTACTGTTGCATATACCTATGTGGCTGCAACACTTCAAAGTTACATGTACCTTTTCTACAGGAAAATTAATTCATTTATGACTTCAGACCTGCTGCTAACAAAAGTAATATGTGAAAAGAAGAAAACACACAAGCAAATGTAAAGCTTGACTGTAATCTTGCTCTTACATTGAGCTGTCTGAAACATAGGACAAAGGTTTGAAATAGTGCACCAAGATGAATAATGGTTTAAAATGTATTGCAGTGTTAGTGGCAAGATAACTAGGTTTACCTAGTGTAGTTAGCCAACCAGTATTCCAGTGAAATATTTTTATGTTAGAGCAACTAGAGAAATTCTTTGAATTAGCTCTAAAAGCTGAGCTGTGGCACACCAAGAAGGAATGAGGCAACAAACTAAAGGGATGGAGTTTTTTTCCCTGCCACCCCATTATCATTGCCTACACAAGGCACACACCCTTGCAATCCACCCAGTCTTCCCTCAGAACTTCGGAGAATCTGTCCCTTATGTCTGCTAGTGATGACACATCCTGTAGGAAAATTTTCTTGAGATTTGTTAAGTTAGCTTCTGAGGTGCCTTTCTTCATGTTCAAACAGAGGAGACACCAGAAAGGGAGAATGACAGAGCTGAGAAGTGTTGGTGTTTGTCCAGGGGCAAAAGCTGTTGTAGCTGCATTGGTTTGTGTTGAGATGTGAAATATTAGCAGTGAACTTCTTCCTAAATATCCTCTCAAATGTCTCCAGAAAAAAATCTGAGGAAAATGAGGGATTAGTGAAGCAAGGCTCCTGAGAATATTTAACAGTGAGCAAACATGGAAAGAGTAAGAGATTGTTTCTTTATCTACACCAAATCCCAAATGCTACCCATGCAATTGGTGAAAATAAGCATAGAATTTGTCTCCATAGTCCCCATAAGTTCTAAGGACAAGGCCATACCTTTATTTTGATTCTACTAGTGTTTGGCTGAAAACGCATGTGAGAAGTAAAATGTTTTTTCCTTGGTACAAATAGTCTTAAATATGAGCCTTTTCCCTTTTAAACTGAGTATATTTCTAGAAGGCACAACACACACCACCTTAAGCTATGTGAGCTTAGGAACATTGTTTTGTTACAAATGTCAGCTAAATGGTAGTTGATGCAGCTGTACTCCTGCCCTATGTACCTAAGGTAAATTCTGCTTGGGCTAATTAGCCATGAAAAGCGTCGTCAGGTCTCAGAAGAATAAGCATGGACAATTCCTTCCAGACTGACATATGATTCTCTAACACAAAGCTGGTTTAGTTCTCTGTCAACAATTCTCATGGAGATGAATTGGTGTTAGTTAAGTCCAGTGCCCAGTAACGAGAATGCAATAAAATGGTTGAGAACACTTGTTATCCAAACCCCCAATTTGCCATTTTTGTTTACTGTTCCTCAGCTATTATTCTTAGAATAAAATCTATTGCTTCATAAACAGAAAGAAACAATAACACCTACTAAAAAAGATCATTTAAAGAAGTATTTAGCAACGCCATTTTCTCAGCCAGAAGGCTATAGGTGACATGCTTACACAGTTTGTGAACTGATTTCCTACAGAAAACTTGGGATCAAGGAAGCAGCAGATGATGGGGAACTGCATAGTTTGAAAACTGACAGAAGCCCACTGATACTTCTCAGCCTTTGTGGAGGTCCTTCATGTTCTCATCCATTACAGGACAAGAGCACATCCTTTAAAGGAGGAAGGGGACAGTGAGAGTCTCCGAAGTTGTAAGTAAAGATCGACTACTATGTCCAGAATATGCCTTACCCAATATGTGCCCTATTCCCTTATATGTTTCTGAGTCGTTCCTGAGGAAAAACTAAACAAAACAAAAAACAAAACACCACCAAAAAAATCCCAAAAAAACAAACTCAAAAAAACCCTCAGCCCCTCACCAACCAAACCAAACCAAACCAAACCAAACCAAACCAAACCAAACCAAACCAAACCAAACCAAACCAAACCAAACCAAACCAAACCAAAAGAGGCTGATTAGAACAGCTTGCTTGAATTGCCACTGACACTCTGGATGGTTCTTAGGGCAATCACAGATCTGTGGATATGGTGAGTCCTTGGCTGCTGGTAAGAACTTGGTCTACTATCCACATGTATGCAGTCACTCTGCAGTGCACATCAGTAAACTGGACATGGTACAAGCACACCATAGGACAAAAAAGGGGCTCTGCTGCTCTGCCTACCCCATCACAGAAAGGAGTTAAACTGAACCTAGAGGGGAAAAAAGGATCAAAACACTTCTCTGCATGCACAGACACTTTAAATGATAGGGGTCTTCCAGTAATTGAGCCAATTTAGTGCTTGTCTTCTCAATGGGTATTGGATCCAGAACTGAAACTCCCCCCAAAATAGGGTCAGTGGCAGGTCTGCTCACTAATTAGAGCAGAAGCAAATGGATGTTTTGCTGTCCTTCATGTAGCTTGACTCCTCTTCACCCCTCATTTACTGCTCCCATTACAGAACACCCAGTCAGACATCTTTCTTGCCCTTTTTGGGGCAGCAGCTCTGGTCTTACCTGCCTTTAAGGTTGATAACCATTCTAGCTTTATGATGAAAAGCCTGCAAGCCCAGGGTCACCCAACATTGGCATGCTTAATTCAGTGGGCTGCCCTAGCACTGGGAAATCTGAAGGCCTGGCATTTTTTCTCCCCAGCAGACTGCTGGGCAGACTGCTAAGGAGCTGGGTTGGCAAGCTGGCATGAAACTGGGCAGGCTTTTGACTGAAACCTGCCTGGCAGGCGAGTTTGGAAATGTGCCTGTGTTTTGTCAGAAGATTGTTAAAACAGACACATTCCCACAGAATGTTCTGATTTTGATTAATCAGCATTTCAGGGTGGGTAAAGTGTTCCCTTGGAAGATTTCTGACCATCTTTGCCAATGATAAGCTGCACATTTGCAGCATACCTGATTGCAATGATCCTTCAGTGCCTTCCAATCAAAATGCTCATGCTGACAATAGTCTGAGTGCTTCCCTGCAGGAATGCTAAGCTCCACCATGTCTGTCATGAACAAGGGCAGGGTGTGACACAGGCAAAGACTCCAGGCCTGGGCTGCTTGATATTAGAGCAATATTTTGCAGGCAAACAGAGTGAAAATGCCCTTCCTATGCATTAAAGTACCTCACAAATATTTATAAATATGAATTGCATTGCTCAGGTTAGTTCATCTCACACAAACCTGCTCTCAGTTTGCAATTTAATATTATGAACTACAGGCACTAGAACTGCTGAATTAGAAAAACAAAGAAAAGATGCAGATTAAAGAAAAGAAATTCATACCATTCTCTGCTTTGCCTTCTCTGTTCTTTCTTCTCATTACCAACCTGCCTTCCCACCCAATCCCTGCCCTCCCTCCCCCTCAGTGTGTCTGGTATACATTTTAAAAGCCAATGTTATTTGTTTTCATCCTTGTCTTTTTGAGAATAACAAGGTTCTGCTTGCTCTGACAAACTGAACTTATTCTGAGGCCTTGTATTTCAAAGCAGGAATTGACACACAGAAAACCCAGGGGAGTATAAGCCCGTCACATTTGGTTTTGGTTTAACTGGTCAATTTCTTTTCTTTTAAGATATTGTAGGGCATGTAATGATTCTACTGCACTTTTGTGCATCCATGAGTTATGAGGTAGGCTGGATTTAAGAGAGGGCCAAGTCACAGTTTTAATACAGAATTTTGTTTTTCCAAGGTCTGAGGAAGTTCAGTTTTGAGGGTTTGGATCATCTCAGGAACATACAAGGATTCAGTTTGTATCTAATTAGTTGTGAAACATTTCTTTTTCCTTTCCCTTCTCTTTCTACCACTTTGGATTTTATTTCATTTATTGTGTTTGCCATGATTGGAAAAATGAACAAAAAAGTTCTGCTGGGATTAGAAGAAAGAAGGAACAGAAATGTTCTACTGGATGATAATAATAATTCTCACACCTGCAGTCATCTATGGCTAACTAGTTGTCAATAATATCTGAGTGACTCAGAGGTAACATCAATAGCAGTCACAAAATCCCTAATGGATTGCACGACCAAGGATTTTCAGGCTCTTTTTTTGATGTCAGATACCTCTTTTTTGAGGGAGTGAGGAAGCTATTAGTTTGGCAATTAAAATATGTATCTGAAAGGAAATATTTATGATATAAAGGCTTTCTTAACGTAGAGAGTTGTTCATTTTTTGGAAGACTATTACTGTCAGGGTTTTCTCATCTCCTCTACTGAGGTTACTTAACAGAGGACATTTTATTGCTAGTTCATCAGTGCTTATCTTGGACTTCAAATTCATCAAAGACTGATTTTTTGATGCAGGGGTAATTTTTCTCTGATCATCTCTAGTTTTTGTTTTCTTCAGCTTTTTCTCATCTCCTGCTGCAGAACCCCAACTTGCCATACAATGTGCAAGTGTTCCTAGCTCTTTGACCTTTTCATTTCACTTTCCGCATGTTGCTGTGTAATACTCTCTGCAATCCTTTCTCTTAAAAATCACACATTTGCATGTATACTCACATGTAATGAACATCTTCAGGCTCAAGACCTTCTTCATGTGTTTTCTCACAAGTTGGTGGAAAAAACATTTTATGGCAATTTAAAACTTGCCCCTATTACATAAGAAGGGAAATAATGGTAACTGAAAGTTTAAGAGGGAAGAAGCGGAACAGTGTGGAATCAACATTTAGAAACACAGTTGGATGTTAAAATGAAAAGAATAGTTGATCCTGATAAATACAAGAAGTTTAGTTTAGGGAAGGGCTAAAGACCATGTTATACCTGATATTTAGCAGTAATAGAGAAATACCAACTTGGTTTTATAGGCTAATGATAGCAATGTAAGTTTGTAGGTATATGAGAAACTATGAGGAGTGTAAAGATTGATGTGTCTAGTAAATTCATGGTATTGATATGCAGATTGTGACTCAAACAGAAACATATTTTGAAGTAAGCAATCGTACTATGGACTATTATGATTAGTGAGTTGATGGCCCACATCAGGAATCTAATTGGAAAAGGAGGCAGGAAATCCTACACATAGATGATGTGGCCAAGAGGTAACCTTCAAAAAATTAAAACTGAAAATAATAAATTAGAGGAAGTAGAAAATTGATTGTAGTAAAACAAGGAAGCAGGCATAGGAGGGGCATGAGTAAACAGAGGTTATGGAGGTCAGTAAAGATGTCAGAAGCAAACTGGATGCACAGATTAATGGGGTTGGACTAAATGACACTGACTAATGCCTCTACTTTGGGCAATTTATAGAAGATAGAGAATTTGACTGTGAGAACCAGCCCAGTCTTTAGAGTGCAGAACGAGCCTGAAGTAAAAATATCAAAGACATGGTATAGCAGAACCACATGCCACCAAAAAGTGGGCAAGCATGGACTGTGGGTGTTTGTTGCGGTGGTTGAAACTGCCACTGTTTTAAGGCTTCCCCCCCACTTTGGTGTATCCTATGGTTTGCCTTATGGCTCTCCCCCTAAGTTAACGTATAGGTTTATCTCCTTCTTGGTGCACACCCCATTATGTTAATCCCTCTGTCAATCATTTGTAAACCCTTACCCCAGTTCTGGAAAGTTCTCCCTTATTTGGTTCCCCATTGGCTCTGGCTCCCTTTCTCCTCCCCTCTCCTTCCCCTATTGGATGTAACCCTGTCACCCCCCCCTTATCTCTGCCCCTGGAGCCTCACCTCATTGGACGCTGGTGCTCTCTCCACCTCTTTCTACCCCCATATAAAACTTTCTGCACGAGCTGTCTGGTGGTTCTTTGTCACTGGAGCATTTTGAGTGTGAACTGTCATTAAACCTTGGAACGCTAAGCGAAGAGCCCCTCCCATCTCCCTGTCTCCGCTGGTTGCTTGGATCGTGCGTGTGTGTGCGTGTGTGTGTGCGTGCGCCTGCCTGCACACACCTCGCAGGGAGTGCCTGGTGTGTGCGAAGGGATTTGCGAATCCCGCAGGAGCAGCTCAACAAGGGACGCTTCCTGGAAGGTCGCTGCACCTGGACCTCGACCCCTCACACCCTTCCTGCCTCGAGAAAAGGCGCAAGTGACAGGTGTTTACCACAACAACCAACTTCAGATGATGGGACACAATAATCGAGTTTTCAGTTAAATTTTCTCAGTATGGAACTGGGATAGTCTTTACATGTTCTCTCTTCACAGCTGTGCTTCATGACTTCACACATTTTATTCCAATCATAAATTCTCCCCATATCCTTCCGTAATTTGAAAAGCAATAGTCATTCTGAAAAAAATAAAAAACCTAAACACTTCAGTAATAAACCACATCATTGGATGTGGAAATACAATTTGTTATATTATTATTCTATTTCAACTTGAAGATTACATGAAATCATTTTTGCTTCCATTCTGTTCAACCTCCTTCCTTCTTTATTTGCAATAAATACAAATACATCTATTTTCATCAAAAAATCCCAAATGTTTCTCACACAACAGTTTTCTGCAACAAACTAAACAAACCACCACAACACTTGTGCCCTGACTAACTCTAACAACCAAGCCAATATTTAACTGACTGTTCTTATGGAGTCTTTTTCCTGAGCCTTATTCTATACAGGATGCAGCAAGATGAGAGAAAAAGGGTCTTATGTTCCTCTTTGCAGAATTTGGAGGCTCAGAAATACACATTAGAGAAAACTTCCTTTTTGAAGGAGGTACAAATCTTTTTGACAAGGGTATGCCCAGGTACCCCCATGATTGATTCGTCATCTGTTAATCAGGAACATGCTCTGCTGTTCTTTTAGTTCACAATCACTCTCTCTGACTGCAGAAGAACACTTCTCATGCTTGTCAGTAGTTTTTATTTAATTCCTCAATTCAGCAACAACCTCACCTTTTCAATGAAAGAAATGAGGGCAGGCTTCTGTATATCACAGCGTACTGTCAAGGTTTAACTCCTCATAGCTAAAGAGCAAAAATAAGGTTTTTTGAGATTTGCACACTTCTCTGTAGATCATGGTCAAATAAAGTCCATGAAAGCTAGCTTTATGTAAATTGAATGGGGTTTTAACTGCACTGGATGTGCCTACTTTCAGACACATTGTGTCTATGTAATACTGCCAGTTTTCATGCTTTAACAGCTAACAGGGATTTACGCAGTGGCCACCACATCAGCACAGAGCATTTTCTACTCCTCAGAACCTGGCTAGATGCAAGCTGCAGTGCTCCATATTACTGTTTGAAATGGCCACACTCTGCCCACAGGGCCGAGCCTCTCCCAGTTGAAAATGTTGTGTGTTCGCTGCTGGCTACAGGCTGAGCAGGTAGGTGTTTCACAGCTGAGCAGAGCGAGCTCCCATTGTGAAGCACCAAGGTTTTTATTACAGGCCCACTTGAGCAGATGCTCTGTGGGTTGAGCAGCCATAAAATAGTTCTTGATTACTGTTACCTCACTGCTAGTAAGTTGTTGGTGTTCTTACTGCAGCTGGACTTTGGAACAGAGCCAATTTGGTGTTTTGTACTTTCTTTTTAGGAAGCAAGTTTCCATCTTTCTCTCATATCCCTCACCACAAATTCAGTGCCTACTCATCCTTTTGATGTGCCTGAAGATAATCTGTCTATGGTTATGGTCATGGCTCACCAGGAGGGTTTTCAGGGAAAGGGACTGTCAAGAAACATGAAATTTGTCCAGTCATCATATAAATATCTGTATGCTTCTCCAAATTGAAGAGAGTTACTAGTATACATCTTCCTAGCAGGTTCACATCAAACTTTGCAATGTCTGGAAGCTGCAAGCCAGTTCTTGACTTGAGGAGTAAAGCAGATTAGCCTCTGACTTACAGCTAGAAAAACCTCCGTCATACCTGGGGCCAGCAACACGCATTCCCTGGCAGATTCTTTGACATATTTCTACATCTTGTCCATTTGCACAATACATGCATAGTTTTGAATAATATAGGTTTAAGACTCTCTAAAAAATTTTTATTTGCTGTCTGAAGTAGTATCAGGTGTGTATTTCCATTTCCAGGCTCTATTTAAGTATCTGATCATCACCCAGGCACAGATGCCAAACAGTTTCCATTTCCTTTTGCAAGATGCTTAAACAAATCAGGTCATTACCAGCCGTCTGTGTTTGTTGCTGAAGCTGCAGTAACACAAATGAACATCATTGGCAAAAATCTCCAAGAAAAAGGTCCCTCTTTGTTAAGGACTGGCATGTGTTTCTTAAAATCAGGATTGACTTTCAAAGCATCTTGCTGCAGTTATGGAGCAGTGTCAGACTTGCTACTGCGCTGACAAAGCTCAGCATTGTGTTGGGCACTATTTTATGAGGATGCACACACTGTTTGGCATGTCCAAGGAGAGCTAGCCAGAAGATTTTTATTTTCTGAAGCCTGAGGTGCATGCAGAGCCTGAGTGGTGTGCAGGGCTGGGGTCAAATGGGTTCCTGTCCAGTGCCACACTGTGTTTGGGATGTGGCACATCAGGCACCCAGCAAGACGGGATGTCACCAAGCAGCAGCCTCAGCATGGCTCTGTTTTTTAATAAGGCACATCCCAGGCAGTATGAAGCACTGCAAGGAGATGCTCAGTTAGGAAACACCAGTGTATGGTCCTCATCACTGGGCTGGAGCTACTGAATCCTGAATGGTCACTGATGCCACTCTCTCTAGTTTGCTACTTCATCAGCTTGCTCAGCTTCTTCACTCATCCAGTTATCTTTCTTCCTGACCTCAGCTAAGTGTTTGAAGAATAAGGATTATTACACTGGTTTTACATTAAAAATGTTATTTTACATTGCAAAAGTTGTGGGTTTGGTATAAATTTAAATAAAACATCTAATTAGATTGTTGAAAAAACTGAAAAGCTGTAAAACGATGGAGAGACAAATAAGAAAAAATGTGGAGTCAAGAAATGTCTGGGAGGGTGGAAAGTGATCCTTACATCTGGCTGCACAGGCAACACTCCCTGCCCCAACTAAGCCTTACCTAGGTCAGGCATGTATACACAAACTCCACTGGTTCTATTTGGCCTACAGCAAACTTGCAAAATAATTGATATCTATGCAGAGGAGCTCCAAGTGTACTCAGCCTGCTTCAGTTGAGTGTGCTTTCCACAAATCTCACCTCCTGGCTGGTGAGCAATATCCCAGAGCCAGTTTCAGTGGGAGGACACTGATGTAAGGGCGTGCATGATTCAGGAACCCCCTGCAATGACAAACTGCCGTTTTACACTCTGATGTTTCAACCGTACTAGGGGAAAGGACCATGAGATGACAGAGGTGAGGCTTAAAACTTGACAAAGATTTGTATAAAGTTATGTTTTGTGATAGCACAATAACATAGCATAGCAGACAAGTGTGTTCTCCCACCTCCACAACAAGGAGCATGCTAGTAGTTTTGACCTTCACACCACAAGCTGCTAAATATTTCTAGATCTGAGTGTTTCTTAAATGTAGCCATATTGCTAATGGTGATTTTTTGTGAACCATGTGGTATTAGTATTAGTTCTGGAGCTATATTAGATGCACAGAGGTTTTGATGCTGCTTAAGATAGTGACAGCTAAGCAAAAAACTCCCACTCTCCTCTTAACCAAACAAAAGCTTCAAGTAGTCTTGCAAGTTCTCTAGTTTTAAGCACACACAAAGTGCAGCCCTCAGAAATGGCTTCAAAACAGAGGTAAATTTAAGGAAATAAATTGGATTTTCTTTTACCATTTTCTGTCTTCATAAAAATAAAATTGCCATACTACGAACAGCAGGGGGAAAATAAGCAGTGAAAGAACATCACCATTAAAGCACTAATCGTGAGACTGACAAATGTATTTTCATAGTATTATTTGTGTTCCAAAGATAGCTCTGAAAAAGGAGGTCAGCCTGGAATTGGGGCATTTAAAACATGTTGGTTAAAGATGGGAAAGGTCATAACTGTTTGCACAGTGCTCTACTTTCTCCATTAAAAAAAAAAACAAACAAACAACCCAAAAAAACCAGTTAAGGAGAGATGATGATTCAGTGCTGGAGGAATAAAAAGCAGTGTGTGTGATTGGTGAGCACACTCGCCCCATCTATGAAATCATCTACATGCGTGGCTAGATGAACATCTGCTGCATAAAGTCAGCACTGGTTTCAAGATGCCACAAAACAATTTGGCTTTTGCTTATTTTCTGAGGAATGGTACAGGAAGAATATATACTATACCCGAGTAGCTAATAATGTAGCATTTAATAATGACATCAGTGAGCAAGCAATGCTAATAAAATTCAGCATCTTTGTCTCAAATGTGTTGTTAATCCAACATGATTCAGAAATGGATGAACGGGGGTGGGAAAGTAATCAAGCATACTTGTTTATGTTATTTCCTCTATTCTTTATCAAGAAAACTAAATGCCAGCATGTGATCAGCTCTGATTCCAGCACAGAGTCATTTGCAATGAGTGTTTTAATGGACTGCTCAAACTGATGGCAGAGTAAGAAAGATCATGTGAAAAATTCACCATATACATACAATACAAATCTGGCCTGTATTTATCAGTGATTAAGTATGACAGGGATAGTAGCTTATCCAGGAAATTCCATATGCTATGTGGGCCAGATCCTCAGCTGGTACAAACCAGTTTAGCACCAGTGAAGTACTAGCAGTACAGTAGGGACAATTGTAGCTGCCAAGTTTGATGCTGCACCATGTGTGATATTCTCTGCCAATTATTTAACAAGCTTATTAGGTATTTGCATCTAATTTGCATATAACCAACTTCCTTTTTTGAAAGCCTACACTCTAGTACTGTGGGGGTGGAAAGCAGCCTTGCTGCACAAAACCCTCAGCTTAACTACTGAGCATGTAAAAACTGGTGGAGGTTTATATAGCCACTCATGTTCTGTAGTTCCTTACCTATTACTGGCAGACCTATACTGTGTCTTCTAGTAACTAAAAATAATGGCCAGGAATTTATGTCTAGGGGCTGCAACTGAGAGTCCTTGCCTCTCCCATCCTGCCCCAAAATCCTGTGCTTTGATTAGTCACAAAGCATCAATTACATGTGAGCAGCTTTAACTCTGCAGATCCAGCTGAGATTTATGCTGGTAAATTTCAGTCAAAAGATTATAATCAACCACGCTCCCAGGTATTTATTCTTCTAATAGAATGCTAGTAACCTTCACAAGAGAGTTATTAGGGGTTCTTGGGAAGGTACCTCTGCGGAAGTGATGGCTGAGATTTGGGAGCCACTAGTATGCAGGCATACACTATTTCAGTTGTTCTACCCCACCCAGTTCCTAAAAAGTCAGATCTCATCAATTCAACACCAGTAGTCTGCATGTGCAAATTCACTTCTCTGATGCAACATTTACGTCAGAGGAGTGTGTGTCAGGATGCTGACATTTACACTTTTTTTTTGGCGTGGCTCTGGAATGGTAAACTAGGGAGGCATTGCACAGTCCTTTTGTATTCTGCCTGCAGAGGAAGTGCTGGAGAAAGTCATGCCACTATCTGGTGGAGAATGGCTTTCTGAGTGCAACACTGTTTGGGAGTGCAAAAGTTGGATTTCAGGATTTTCTCATCTAATTTCTAATCTACTCCCAGAGTAGATTATAAATAGTTAACAGTCAGAGATGCTTTCAGGTTTGACTGACTACAAGAAACTGAATTCAGGGTAATTTTCTTCAATGCATAGATCTCATCACTTGAAAAGATCATGCACATTAAAATGGAGCCTTATGGAAAGCTATGCATCACCTAACCTGCTAAAGAATAAAGACATATCCTGCACCATGATCTTGGTTCCTTTCTCTGAGAGGCAGCACAGCAGAGCAGGGTAGAATGAAGCCTGAAATTCTTGAGAAATAACTTTTTAAGCCCTTCTGTAATGTAACTGTAAAATAGATGAACAGTTGTTGGTTTTCTGTTTTGGAGCAGGATTTATTGATTGGCCTATGACTTAAGATCATTAAGTGCCCAGGAACACAAGAAGTTGCCTTAAAAAGCTGCAGTTTCCTGACTTGTGTTTCATTACATTTTCTCCCTTAGGTTAGAGAAAATACGGGAACAGCCCTCTGTCAGCAAAAAGTGAGTGGCTGAGCACCTCTTGCAGAAGAGCTAAGACATACTAGTAAAATGTGAAGGTCATATAGGACTCACAAACTCTAGCAGGTTTGATGAGGGACCAGGCTCTAAGACACTCCTCAGTGAGCAAGGACATTACACTCTGTCCTAGATGGGAAGCTTGTCTGAGAGGATACTAGAGTGACAATAATGTCCCAGTCCAAATTATCACAGGCAGCATGATCTGAGTGCCTTACAACATATTCTCTGGAATAATAAACAAAAGATGAATGCAGCAGAGGTTTTCTTGAGGTTGTACAGAGATTGTCTCCTGCCTCAGTTGCTCCCTTTGGAGCTCTCTAGAAACATCCCACAAAGCCTAGATCTCAGGCTGCATCTTCTTACTCTTCATCTTATTTAATACCTTTTCCTTTGCTGTGTTAATTTTCACTGTGTTCCTTCTTCTGGTTCTTCATTAATTTGAAAGGCCAATATCAACACATTTTGGCACTTGCTGTGCAAATACATGCTCAAGGTGTGCTCAGTGTGCTATGAGCAATTCCAGTTCCAGCGCTGCCATTAGCTCTCTCAGTGCAGACATCAAAATACAATACATTATCTTAATGCAAAGTTTACTTCATTATACCTACTGTATAGTATTCCCAGGCCAAGACTATATTAACAACAGAGTTAGGACAGGGAGCGTACATTAAAAATGTGGACAAAACAACCATTGCAAGAATATTGCATTTATCCCCAAAACAAACATTAAAAACCCTTAAGATTCGAAGTTCCATTTATACTAATAGAAATTCACAGTAAGGTCATTGAAACAGCCTCAACTGTGACAAGTAGTGACAGCCTGCAATAAACAAGCATGTTAGTCTTATAACACCAACAGCTGCAGTAGCACGAAATATTTCTACAGCTTTAAAGTAATTCTTTCTTTCTTTCTCATATGCTGTCTTTATAGTGAAGTCATATATGAACAGCAAATACATGCAATTTTTTTAGCATGTAGAACGGCCTTCTGCTAAAATAGAGTGGAAAATACAGGGAAAATGTTTTTTACATTGGACATACAAACAGCTTTGATCAAAACCCATGTGTTTTAATGCCAAGACTCAAAAAAAAGTCTTAGCTCTGATGTAAATCGGATCACCTGCTTTTATAATGTATATTTTGTCTTGCATTCACAGAGTTCACGACAGTAAAATAACACACATCCCTAGCATGTAATTACATGTTCAACTGCCTGCAGTGTAAATAGTTTGCCCTTTAAAAACAGTAACTGGCATATAACTAATTAATGAAATTACTCAGGATTATTGCCCACATACCAGCAATTTCATTACAGAACAGTTTACATTCAAGTTTAACCAGCTTGCAGCCCCACTGGCTTACCACATTATTTTCCATTTTATCTGGTTTAAGAAAGCCTCATTTTAAGGAAAGAAAGCTGTGGTACAAAATACGGCTGGAAATAAACAGCACTGAGGGCACTAGCATCATGAGCAGCACACAGGTACAAGGGAAGAGCCTGTGGCCCATTAGACTCAGGCTGAAAGGGTGAGAGCAGCTATCTGAGGAGGAGGAGGGCTACGCGTCACTTATGCTTGGTGGCATGTTTTGAGAAGTTTTGGACCATCTCCCTTCTGGATCCGACTGGGAAAGGAAACATCAGCTGAAAGGAACCAGGAGCTTCCCCCAAAACCTGGCACTTGTGGGGAAGACTTCAGCAGGAAAAGGACCCCATTCCTGTGTGTGTTGCTCTGACCTTTCTCTCTCTTTTGGAGTACAGCTTGTCAGATTTTCTCCCTTAACACCCAAGCCCCAGCAATGTGAGGTTATGCCATTGGCCCTAGAACTGTATTTCCTTTGTTTGCAACCGTTTAAGCAAATTCCTCTTAATCACTTAATGTAATTTATACATATAGTTGTGGGCCACATGAGTGTAGAGAGGTAGGTATGGCACCAGAAGTGTTTGTGGAGCTGCCTATGCTTACACCAAAGGCTGAATTTGGTCCAGTATTTTTGCACAGAAAGGCAATGTGTAATGTTACTGCAACACATTTTCTCTGGCACTGTCTCACTGCTGCTGGCACAGACACAACTCTTTGATATTGAGTAGGTAAATGAATTTCCTTGCCAGCTTTCTATCTGTAACTTTGACTACCAGTAATATTTGCTAGCTACAATCATGCAGCTTTTAAGTTTCATTTCAGTTGTAGCCCAGACATTAAAACAAAGCTAGAGGCGATGCCTGTCTTGACAAGTCACCATATTCTGTGATGATGCACTTCTGCGTCATCTGAAAATGACAGTATGTTCCATGAAGGAGAAAAGGAAGGGGGAGTAGGCTTATGTCTGCATTTAGCAGAAAGCACAAACACATATTTCTGTCTTCATTCCTGTGAACAAAATGCATCCACAAGTCTCCATCAAAGAACAGACTGCAACACTGTAAAAGAGTCAATAAAACTCACTGGGTGAGGCTGGGTTTTGGAATGGGAAAGGAAGAAGGTGAACAGTGATGAAGTACCAGATTTTAACTCCTAAAAACATGAAAGGAGGATAGTTTCTTACCAACAACTAACCATAAACCACAGGAACCAACTTTTATTTTAACTGTACTTTAACTTGTATTTTAATTTTCTATCAAAATATCAACAAACGTGATTCAGCCTATAGGGCTGACTGTACAAATCCTACATAATTTATTGCCTCCCTTCTTCCATGCTGACATATTAGTCTACTGAGTTACAATACAACACTGCAAATACAATGCCTTTTTGAGTGTCTAATAATAGATATAACAATCTCATACAGTTAGAAATAATATTCTAATCAAAACATGGGATATTAATTAGAAAGGTTCAGTGTTTCTGCCTATGGAGAAGAGCATGCCTCAGTAATGGGAAGGGGTTTGTGCAGGAAAAACAGGGATGATATTTGGCTCCATGTGTACACATGCTTTCCTCGATGTGCAACTTCACACCACAGCCAGATGAATGCAACTGGGAGAGTACTTCATATGAGCTCCTGCTTCTTGTCCTCTCTCCTGCATTTTTTGCTTGCTCCTGCTCATGTCCCATTTTGCTCTCAGGAGTTGCAGGGCTGGCCAGTGAGCAGCTCAGACAGATGGTGGATTAGCCCCTGTGCTGGTTCAGTGAGCTGATCCAATGCTCCCTTTGGCAGAAAGATCGCTGGATCTGCTGTGCTTCTTAAGCCAGTGTTTGCAGCAGAGCTGTAGCCATCTCTGGCTCTGTCTCAGGGACCCAGCATATGAAGCACCTAGTAATCCTGTGACTTGCATCTGTGAGGCTGACAGTCAATCAGCTGTTCCCAGCCCCTGCAAAATTAAGTTAAACAAAGACAGCTAATTTTGTAATTTAAAGTGACGGTGTTGATGTTACACCCAGTGCGGCTTTTCTTTGAATGCTGCCCTACTTTCTGAAGGTTGTGAGGGTGCTGTAATGAAAGGGATGCAAATATTTCATAATACCAGCAGAACTTCATAAAGACACTGTTTCTGAAAATTACCAATCATCACTTGGGGCCTGTTATTGCGAGCAGCACTTGGGGCTCACAGCCCGAAGCACACCACTGCTGCCTTTGCTCCTTTGCATGACTTGTTTGTCCCATATCCTCCACTGTCAGGTCAGATTGTAATCTCGGGTGAATTGTAAGCAGCACCATGTATCTGGAAATGTCTGCTGAGATACATGTTTATGTATGCTGTGTGCCCAAGATTAGAGCTTGGCCCAGCACCAGGAGTTAGGAAACCAGACCCTACCCAGGAGTTAAGAAACTTGCCTACATTTGTTGTGTACTATTTTAAATGTAAGAACAAAGAGGAAAACACTCTGCACTGATCCTTGCTGATGTGGAAAGTCAGACTAAGGCACCTATTTATGTTTCACAATGTTGAGGAATATCTATTACTTCAGGATGACAGTCGTACTGAGCTTGTTGTGCAATAGGGATTTACAAGAACTTCTGCAAACTTACCCTCTTAGGTACTAAATGAACTTAAGCCTCCCCATGTTTGCTACACAAAGTTCATTTTAGCACTGAAATAGTTCATGGCACTCTTTGTCCCATACTTGCTTCACACCCTTCAGCAAGCAGCATGCCATGCAGGCCTGGAGACTGATCCCTCCAGGGATGGTGACACAGAGGGGGTGGTCTTTCAGTCAAGAGTGGGATCTTTTTCTGCAGAATTTTTCCACAGGGTTGTGTTGATTTGGGTATTTTTTTTTTTCCAAAGGGAACAGAATAAAGCTGGTAAAGGCTTTGAATTTCCAGGACTACTGTTCAAATAGGGCAAATATTTTGAAGCATCCCCTCTCCCATGTCAGAGTTCCAGGGGGGGTCTGCAACAGGCATCTGGTGGTCCCTGGTCTCTCAGAAGCGGTCAGTGGGGTCCAGGGAGGTGTACCAGGCACAGGCAGCTCTCAGTGCACTCACAGCAGCCTGGAGGAACCACTGCCTCTAAATCAGAGAAAGCAGCTGCAAACCCACAGCCCCAGATTGCATACCTCCCTGAGACATCTTTAAAAGGCAGATGAGATGAACTTCAGCCTGCCAGAGGGGGTTTCCTGGTACCTGAGGGCCTCCTCAGGTCAGCAGTGAGTGCAAGACAGATGCCCAATTTTGAAAGGTGTCTGGGAAAAGCAACCTGGAGCTTGTGTAAAACTGGGCGCTGAAGTTGGGCTCTTACAGCAACAATTAGTTGCTTACATAAGTGACCTGATTTTTCAAATGCGCTGAACATCCAGCAGTTCCCATGGACTCCAATTAGGGCTGCTGGCTGCTCAGCAGTTCTGGAAATCAGACCATTTCTTTGGATGCCTAAATATGGACTTGGGGATGCTGGCTCTAGCCACTCCAACTTACAAATTCTGGTCATGCTATTTCTGCAGCAGAAGCAACCCCAATTAAGCTGAGCAGAGTTAGAAGTCATTCTAGAAAAGGAACCTGACTGCACTTGGAAAATCTGTCTGGTCTGCTGATGTGAATACATGAAATTGAAATTCCTGTGTTATTTATTGATAATCATCCATAAGATAAAATAAGAATGCACATATGCTTCGTACTTCACTATTTGCCATTTTGCTTGTGCTTTGAGAGAAGTCACAGAACATCAGGAACTGATTTTGAAAAACTGTTAATTCAGTATACATTCCAGTTGCCTATCCCAAAACACAATGTACTTTACCACGGGGAAAGACTTGGACTTCTTTTCATAACAAAGAAAAGAAAGCAGCCATAAATAAAAGAACTAGCAGGCAACGGTCAGTGTTGAAACTTGTTCTCAGGTTGTTCTGCAAGATTTCCTTCAGCCTGCCCCCTCCTTCTTACCCTCCACAGGGAGAAATGCTTGGGGTGACAGGGAGCAACAGGCTTCAGAAACATTCTGACAGTTACAAAAATTTTGCATTCCCCTTCAAACTCCAGCCAATCTGAAGGAAGCTTTTGTTTGCTGTCAGTAACGTTTAACAGTCGTCTAACAGTCAGATTTGCCAGCAGTGAATAGTGTACAGTGCAACCTGAGTTTGCTCAGGTTCCTTGTAGCACTGGTGTGAATTAAACAGTGTTAGAGGTATTCATACCTCTGTACCTTAGCATGCCCTTTCTAAATGCCTCCTGACAAGCCAGTCGCTCTGGAATCTCTCTCACCACTGTGTCTTTAATGTGCCCCCATGCTAGGCTGGAAATGTGAAAACAAGGTTGAGAGCCAACGCAAGTTGTCTGAGCAGTTACAGAAAGATTCTCTTACTAGAGTACTTGGCTTAAGCTTCTGTATTTGTACCCCCAAAATAGGCACGCTTGGCAGGTTTGATGTTAAATGAATTACTAATACTGGCTTTCAGCAAATTTCCTGTAAGGCTTTTACACTGATTTATTCTTCTGGCAAGATTTTTCTAAGTTCTGGAAAGATATTTAGATATTATCACCAACTTATGTAACACTTACAGAAAGCGTGGCAAGTAATATGGAAAGGGAGCTAATTTTCATTTGTATAGCTGATAGAATCATGTAAGTATATGTTTGCCCGTGGCCTGTTTGCATGCTGATTCCTGTCCCCATAATGTTAATGTAATTATGTAAAATCTTCACCATGACTCACATAGGAAACTTCAAAGACAATGAAGTTCATTCATTTGTACTCTATGTATTTCCCAAATTTAAACAGGCAAGTTATGATCACAGCATCCCCCAAGGGGGCAGCCCAAGTGATAAGAGTTGCCTTCCCTTTCCCTGTAAGTACTGCTCAGAGTATTAAGTAACTTTCTCATAGACATTCCAGAGAGGGTAATGTGTAATCTATGCCTTCACATAAAACAAAGAAATCCCTGCTCAACTCCTGTAATGGATTTTCACTGAATAAAGACAATTCATTCTTAAATATATTTACTCTGAGGTGACAGGGGCATTTCATAGCCTGTGATAGCAGTTTCATAAAATTATCCATTCGCTAAGGAGAGTTTTTCCTGTGGTACTGGAGGTAATGCTGCTTGTAACACCATTTCTCTTTCTCTTCTGTTTTCGCTCTTCCCTAAAAATCTAAACACTGATTCCCCATCTTCTGGCAGATGTTTCTTCTAAATAAAAAGAAAAAGGACTAGGGGGTTGACTGCCATAAAGCTGTGTTTTTTGATAAAAATCCCAGCATTCATTTTTTATATCCACTGGTTGAATTGAATTTTCCTGCAGAAAAATTGTCTGTATGGGCTGCCCAGGAGCTCCATTGCTAGAGCTTCCAATGAATCTCTTGCTGTACATTTTGCAAAAAAAGGAAAAAATTTTGGTACAGTGCTGAGTGAATCTTACTATTCAGAACAGAAGAATTTATGCATTTTTTTCTTTCTGTCCCATCAGAGTACCAAAGAGTTACATTTAGGATTTGATTTATCATTCCTCCTTACTGACAGGAAGGGAAAATTTTATTTGTTAGTCATAAGAAGAATAGAGAGCACCCGCATTCACAAAATATCAAAAGACTGGGTTGCACATGCAGAACTTCCCATTAGTGCTACACATATATCTGTAACTCATTGGTTATGTGACATTCTCAAACTTTAGAGACTGAGCCACTGATTCCTGAATTTAAAGGGCGCCTTCACTCCTTGAACTACCCTTACCTGTTTCTCATCTGTCTCTGCCTCAATCCCACATTCCACTGAAATTTTGTAAGTTCAAAGCAGGCCACAGCTGGTGAAAATTTTCAGCAAGCAAATAATAGAGTCATTGTATCTAGGTAAGGACCATGCTTCTGTACAAGAAAGATCTTAACTTGATTGGGGACCGTGAAAGCATAATAATTACAAAATTACTGTTTCTCCAACTCCTGCATAGATCAATGTACTTACTTTAATAAACATACTAATGAAATGTAACTCCAGTCACTATTTAGAAATAACAAGGTCAACCAAACTCATCCCACTAAAATCTTTCTGTCAAACATTTGCTATAAATTTTCTCTACAGATTATATATGTATTACCCACGAAAACCCCACCTTAATACTGTTCTTCTAAAAGACAACAATGTTAAGCATTCAGGATTTAGGAAATCCTGGCATTAAGGCTCCCCATGGAACCTCATTTCAACCTCTGTGGTACATATGTATTGTCATCATGTATGGTGATACATTCACATAGCGGTTTCTACTTACAGGACCTCTGCCTCTTTCAATTACTTAGGAAGGACCGTGCCCTGCAAGTTTTTAATATTTAATTCTTTCCTCATTCAGTACACTGCTGCCTAATGCGTTATTTATTTAACGCTATTCAAGCCTACTCTGAAAAAACCACATAAAATCTCCTCAAGGGCTTTTCTGTGGTGCTTACCATAACAGCACTACAATGATACTCAAATGTTAATGAATCGTTTCACAGGTTAGTAAGTGAGGCAGATACATTAAAATTTGGTAAGAAATTTCAGATGTCTGCAACCCTTCTTATGATCATTTAGCATTGTATTTTCAAAGCTTATCTTCCACTAACTACAGATACAGCTGTGAGCATTCAGCATTTCTGCAGCATAGTCTTACAGCCTCAAGGCAGAAGACCAAGAAATATGGGGAAACAAAATAATGGCCAGGCCTGGGAAGCCATTTAGATGTTTCCTAGGTAGAGTTTCCTTCTGAACAAGCCTGGTTAACAAAACTGGTCTGAATCAGCCCTAAATTGAATTTCTAACCATAAAGATTCCAGTCTGGACTTTAGAAAAGTTGTGTCAAGACTGGAATATGTACATGTGTGTCTTTGACAGACTGGAGTTTTGTGACAAAAACATTGTGTAGAAAAAATCCCAAACAGCTCCCTTTGCTGTAAAGACACACCAAGAAACCAAATTAAGGTTGCTCCAGCAGCATTCATTTTTTGGTATTTCTTAGCTTTTGGAGTGCTTTAGAGTGCATCCACAACAATAATTGTTTACCAGTGTGGGGGGGCAATCTGGTTCCATATCAGTGAGTGCAGATATGTTCATATTGACCACTCCACACAGACATAGATGTGCTTGGACATGGTGCTCCACTGACTGTCAGGATTCTTACTTTCATTTGTGTAATGTGATTAAGCAAGACAGAAATACTACATAAACAAACAGATAATCTGCTACTTCTGACATTTTTTTAAAGCAATCGCAGATACATCACTTAGAAATATAATTTAGTGGTGGACTTGGTGGTGCTGGGTTAACCGTTGCACTCCATGGTCTTCAAGGTCTTTTCCAATTTAAACAATTCTGTGTTTCTATGAGGGTGCCTCAAGCCGTAGCTTACATTGTAGAATCAGGTTGTGAGTGATTTTCACAGCTATGAACAACTATAAACAGACAATAAATAGATTTTCAAAATATTGCTGTATTCATTGTTGCTGTATTATTTACATATCTAGACAGGTTTCTAATTCATTCAGGAAGGATATTACTGGGGAGGGTTAGGAGATGGGGAGGATTTTGCAATGGGAATAAGGCTGTGCTTTTACCCTAGATGTTATTCAGAAAGAATTTTAATAAAACCACCAATTCTATTACATCAGTGCATCCTCTTAAATCCCACGGAGATTTTCCTAAACAGAGCTAAGCCATTTGCTTCAAACATCTTATCTATTTCTGTCACTACACAAATCCCCTAAATACTTCAGTCACTGCAAGGCCAACTGAAATGGTAAATTACCTCGTATACTAAAGGGAAAACTGTTGAATAGCACTAGGTTTGGATCCTGCTGAAAATGAGGCTGCTGGGATTGAAGACAACTGCAGGAAAATCAGAATTATAAGCAATATCATCTCTACCCAACAATTACACTGGTGCCTATTGGTAACATTCCTTTATACTTCTCCTTGCTTTTATTTTGTCTGATGAGACATTCTGCTATTTTTCTAAGTGCATGTTGAAAGAGAACTGACAATGGATGGCCTCACCTATTATTCTTTGCAATGGAACTGTTTGCAGACAGGTCATCAGAGGCTACTGCAGCTTTTGGAAAAGCTGACAATAATACAATGAAAGCATTTCTGAAACCTAAGGCTGCCTCTACTGTATTTTTAATTCTCCATTTTACAGTGTCAAATGCTTTTCTTAGTGCCCCTTAGCTAATTTTGGAAGCAGAGAACTTTTGTTAGATGGCTGGTTTTAACCTGGGAATAAAGCTAGCAGCACCAGGGCACAAACCCGAGTGACTCAGATAAGGTTCAAATTCACTTACAAACTTATTCATAAAATTCTACAATGAAGGACAAATCCAAAGAACAATTAGCTTCTGCCACTACATGAATTATCTTTCTAACAAAACCACCAGAGCATTAACTGTGATCCCAGGGACTGACAATTCATAATGATGACATCAGCCTACAAAGGGAAAGCAGAAAGAAATGCATGGAAAGTACTATTATCCTCCCTTATTCTCTAGGATTATTATTTGTGGTTTGTGGTACCATTGCACTTGGGACACAGACATTCAGTTGTAAGCTTTGCCACTGGCTTTTCGGTTAAGATGTCCTTATCAGGAAAAGACCTCAGGATTCTGTTTTTAGCAAAAATCCTGAGTTTTGTGGCTTTTCCACACCCTTTATAGACGATTCTGAAGTTTAAAGGCATGTCAGGAAGCACATGACATCTATACTAATGGAGAGCAGACTACAGAACACATACCTATAATTCTCATGTTCTGTTAAAGAACCTGTACTTGCATATTTCTAAATACAGCAGGGACATTTCAGCCACAGAATTCTGACTAATCCTTCAAAATCTGACCATATTTACACCAATCAACAATTTGCTGGCAACTCTAGTGTGAAATGGACTCTGCTCTCAAATCATGGAGGAGATCTTAAGGAATAGGCTGGGCATACACCTTGCTGTATGCCAGCAGATACACTTCACTAGGGAAACTCCACCCCAAGGCCATGGAGCAGGTCCCAGTGTTTCAGATTCTGCCTCAATTCCATACTAGTTCTGGCATGGACATTTTTTGTCCCTGACCATCTTTCAAGACAACACTAAGTCACATGTTAGAGAGATGGCATCTGTGTGGAGATGGATCTTCACATAGGCACACTGTTTTGCATTAGAGACCTCCTGCTCTATTTGTCTAGCCTGCTCCTTGTCCCACTAGTGCTGGCCCCTCAATTGTCCTACTCCTCCATAACTTAGGGAATTTGGTGTCTTCTCTTCATGTCAGATGACAGTGGCATCTCCTCCTGACCTCCAAACAGCCCCTCACCTGACTTGCTGCAATGTGCCTCCAGGGGACAAATGTATGCCTCAGGGCTGTCCTGTTCGGTCTTCTAACAAAACTTATAACTTGGTCTTAGAACAAAACTGCTTGCCAGAGACTGCCCTTGAGAGCTTGGAGTGTTGCAGTCTTGCTGTCAAACGCTCTCCACTGGCACCCCTGCCTCTGTTTTCACTGATGTCTAGTACTTTAAAGCATTAAGTCTATCTGGATATGTGTCGGATGTCAAGAGGGATGACAGTGTAGCAGTGCTGTCACAGACGAAAATTAACTGCATACTTTTATTTTGGCAGAAACCAGTTGCTCATGTGGGACTGGAATCTCACTGAGTTGTGGCTTGTGCCATTTGCACCTTAAGTGCAAGCAGCATGGACAAGATGCCTGGTTGAATAGACATGCCTGCTTAGCATCTAGATTTTACAATACAGCTATGGCTGCACTAGAAGAAATACATATTTTCTTGCAAACTAACAGTGGTGTGTGGATTCAGAAAATTCCCTCATGGGCTTTTAAAATAGGTTGTCATATTTACATGCCTCTAAGAAGGAACTTCAAAAAATTAAAAATAGTTCTCTCTTGTACAATGATGACACAATGATACCAGGTTTTTTTCCTGTTCTGAATTGAAACTCAAGCTCAGGAGCAATGGGAAGAGAGTCTTCATCTCTCTTTTTTTTTCAAACTTTGTTGAAGTCTTACACCAAAATGTGGTTATATGGGTTGGGCACATTTTTTCCTTGAAAGAGGTCAGAGGGGTGAAATCCCAATTTCCTCTGACTTCACTGTGGAAAGAGGCCACAGCATATTTCTGCTGAATGTTTATACTTTTCTTGGGAAATGTCTTTCTTTTTCTTCTTTAAACAATTTATGACATTTTCTGGAAAGTAAGGGCAACAGCAGTATGTTCAGACCAACTTGAAAAGCCAGAAGTTCACACAGATGTCTGGACAAAAGCTTTCTAGTTCATGATTTTGAAACAAAGTCAAAGAGAGGTCTAACGCCAAGTTTGGTTTTGTTTGGTTTGTAATTGTTTGAAACGCAGTGGCAGCCTCTCCTCAAGTGGAACCTGAGTAGAAAACGAGGGTGAGGAAAGAAAGTAATTTCCATATGGTCTCTGTGCACCTGCATGCATGCACACACACGCTGTGCTTACGGATGTGTGGCTCCAACTGCAGTGTCCCGGGCACAGCACCCAAGGACTGCCCCTGATCCGTGCAGGTCAAGAGAAGTGAAAAAGCACTGTGGTGCTGCAGTGAGTGCACACTCTCCCGGCGGGTGAGCGTTGCCCAGTGACCTCCATTCTCCTTTTGACACAGCTGGAATTTTCAGCCTTTCTGCCATGGGGCTCTTTCTCAATGCAGTAGTCCAGACATAAGCCTGGAAAGCAGTGCCAGAACTATTAGAAAATGCAAAGGTGTTGTTGCATTTATTGCTCAAAGCCAATTCAATCCACTATAGAAAACACTGGTGTTTGTTTGAAAGAAAAAGCACAATGTACCTGTATGTAAAGAGGTAAGTGAAGTCAGCAATAAAAGAAAGACTAGCTGACCTGTGAAGTATTTACTGAATTCCTTCAGCTACAGCATATTGTTTCCTTGAATTTAATACCTTAATTGCATTCACAGTCTCTTTGGACACAAAAGGTTAATGCAAGAATGCCATATCCCCTGGTGTGCAAGCTGCTGTCAGCTTCCATCTCTTCATCTAACCTTCCAAGTACAAATCAGTTCTTAGATATGGAAGAAATGAAAAAATATGTGATTAATACTTGAAGCTGTTCACTAGTTTCCATCCTCTTGGCAGAGGCTATAGCAATGATCAGATCAGTGCCAGCCTTCCTACATCATGATTTGCACAATCAAAATCCCCAAAGGTCTGGTGCAATCTGCAAAAATCATGGAAAGGCTGCATTTGAACCACTGACTTCTGATGTTGCCTTTGGCTTTTGTTTTAAAACGAAAGCATTTGGGTTTATTTTCAATAGGATCACTAGGAGTTAATATAACTGTTCTCTCAGTATGGGCTGTGCAAACATTATAACCAAAACTCACCCGGAATAATTTTCTTTCTAGTGCCACCTTCTAGTAAAAGATTTCAAACCACTTTGCTGAGCACTAATGAAATAGCCAAGACTCACAACACTCATTTGAGCTCGATAGGATTCAATCTTACTTTTTCTGATCCTTCCTTTCCTCATGAAGAAGATGAGGCACAACAGTTATAAACAATTTGACCAGATTTTGCAGCTCAGAACAGTGGAATGTCGTCTATGACAAAACATCGTCTAAAATACAGCCCTATGTTCCAGATACCATAGCTCATGCTCACTTCTCCATGAATTAATTTTAACTTATTCCGGATAGTTACCACTTGCACACAGGTTGTAAACAAGACTTATAAACCTAGATATGACTACGTCTCCTATTTATCTGTGCTTGGTTTCTCTCTACTTCTGAATAAAGTCCATGCTGTTATTTTTAAACACTAAGCAGTAATGTGTTTTAAGTATTCCATCACCACAGAGATGTCATTTAAAATGGCTCTTTACTATTTGATGTGAATGATTAATCTGAAAAAAAAAAGAGTAAAACTGATCAGCAACATCAAAAAATACTGAAAGCAAGCCTCTCGTTCTATTCATACTGAGACATTTCTTCAGAAAAATAATAAAGCAGACTTGACAGATTAGAAAGAAACAATCACAGCCAAGGACTTTAAAACACAACAACAATAAAAGTACAGCACAAGAAACAATTGCGATAACACTGAGGCCGTCAGACTACACTTACACATTACACAAAGATTATATTTTTTTCACTATGAGAAATACCTCTCTGCATCACATCTGATGGGAGAATCCCTTCCAAGTTAGATGTAGCAGCTTAGACAGGAGACAGAAATTCTGCATCAGGAAATTAGCCAGTTAATTAAGTATTTGTCAACAGGAAAAAAGGCTACAGGCACAGATGGATTCCCAACTGAGATTTCCAAGCTTTTGGAAGTAATAGCATCTTCTAAGCAGTTCAGAATCTTTAATGATGTTTTTTAAGTCAAGGGCAGTTAAAACTGAATGAATCTGATGGAAATACTGTCACATCTAATGAAGATAAACCAGTAAGCCCGTTGCCATTTGCCAAGCTATTTCAATATCAAAAATACCTACAAACAATTTGGCAAACAGTTTGGAAAACTGCATAAAGCACTTGATTGGCAGAGATCAGGTTGGTTTAAGTTCTGGCAGGTGGATAACATCTGGCAGCTTATGGATTGAGTCGTTAAAGGAATGAAAGTGACACAATTAAATGCTGTAGAAGTTTTTGTTACAGTCTATGGGGATAATTATTATAAGCATGACAGATAATAGAGAAAGAGCAGATCTGAACAGCTAGAGAGCAGTGAGATGAGGCCAACCATTTTGCAGAAGAATTGTACACTTTGGAAGGAATGTGTAGGCAACAGTGAGTTCTCCCTTCCACTTCTGATTTTCAACCTATTAGAAGAGGACTAGTACAGCAGACCCAGAGAGCTATTAATAAGGAAACAGCAATAATTAGCTGAGCTAAACGGATGGCTAACTGCACCAGAGGAGGCATAACAGGTGTGTTAAAATAAAGTTTTGAAAAATCTGCTGACACATATCTACTGATAGCTGATAGATGACTGGTTAACACTGAAGAATAAGCAAGCTGCCTTTTTTAGAGTGCTAGCAAAGGACACAAGAATGTCCCTAACCCTAACACTTGACATGGCTAAACTGCTCCAAATTGTTTTAGGCTGATGTAATCCAAGATACAAGACTGCACTAGTGACTAACTTACTGACTATCTGGCAAGTACATCTTGGCTGGATGCAGCCAGTGTTGTCTCCATGACCATTTTTTGACTGTTCATATTCCCAAGTAGTTTTAAGTGGCAAAAATAAGTGCAGAATTGGTGAACGAAAATGCCGAACACTTGCTAAGATAAAAAGGAGTTTTTGATTACCTTACTTTAAGAAACAAGAGAATTCACCTATGGGATTTCCAAGATGTCCCCAGAATCTGTTGAAGGGAGAGAGGTGGGCTGAGATACCAACTGAACTCATACCAGGATAAATACAAAGAGTGCACCTCTGCTATTCTGGTACAGAAAGTCCTTAAAGATGTAATACAGGACAAAGACTAATAATTGGCATTTTCAGAGGAGCCCAATGAACTAAAGCGTCCAGATCCTGCCTAATTTCAGTAAGCTCTAAAAATTCCATCAATTTGTACAATGAAATGAAAATTACTTTGTTTTCCCAATTTCATTTAAAATTGCATTGCTTTTCAGTTGAAATTCCCCTCAAAGTTTAAGAACTTTGCAGTCATTCTTTCAGCACTTAATTTTCACCAAGATTAAAAGTTAAAACACAAACATTATATTACTTACACTTCAGTCTTTTCCTAAAGGAAAGTCTTAGAACTGATATAATAAAGATATCCAGAAATGTATATCAAAGACAAGGAAAGAAAAATCTTAGAGTAAAATATTTTACTTTGCTTTTTATAGTTATGGTTTGAGAGATCGTTTTTGTGTTTTTCTTTATGTACATTTTAAAAAAAAGCACAAAAAACCCCAACCAAACAATTTTTTGAGGACTGAGACGAATGAGACAAACACAGAATCCAAACTGTAATCCAAATTCTTCCTTTTTACTTTGGCCACAGTATCCAGCAACTTCTTCAACAATTCCCAGTTTCCAAACAATACTAAGCCTTCTTTCTGCTCATAAATAGGAAAAAGCAGGACTCCAAAGCACAAGAGGATTAACTAAAGGAAGGTAAATCATTGGACTTTGAGATATCACAAAAGCATTTATATAAAATTAATTGGAAAATGTTGTTATTTTCAACCTCAGAGAAAGGGTAGAATTTGCAGACCACATGCAGAGGCAAAGAGGTGATAATTAATTCTGTGAAAGGACCACAGACATAATTTCAAAACACAGCAGTGAACTTAACAAGCCTGATACAGGAGACAAAAGCTAATTATATGAGTAAGTAGGGGAAAGACTTCTGATAAGGAAATTCCCATTGTGTTTTGGACCCCTAAAGTGATGAAGGGTGGCTTTCTCTTCAAGATTTTTTCCTACCAGTAAAAGAAAATAATCAAAAGTTGTTAATCAGAAGTATAAAAAATATTTCTTCTTTCAAGATAATTTACAAAGATGTACATCACTGGCTATCAGAGAGAGAGTGGGCTGAAAAGTAGGTAACTTTTATGCAGATACGGCAGATTCAACCAGGACATATGGGACTTTAATTGGATGATAAAATGACGCAATATTGGATAAAAGGTAATATTATCACTTCCTGCATTGAGTGCTATAATAAGACCCATGAGTATATGCCATTAAAAGAAAAGCCTTTAGCAACAAAATGTGAGTAATAAGCCTAATTTTGTTAATTCCAGACAGTTAGCATGCATGTTTAAAACCTGGATACATAGATGGCAACTTCAAAGCTGTCTTCTAGAGAAAAAATATTAGAGCAACAGAGACTTCCTCCAGTATTTTGATTAGATGGTAGCAAGTGGGGTTTTGTTGTGGGCATATGGAATTAGTTTGCTTTAACAGAAGAAATATGTCCAGTACACCAAGAATTGATCTATCCTGCAGTGCACATAAACACATGGGATATCATGATGACATCCACAGTTCCCAAAACCCTAAGCAAGTCTTGAGACACAGATTGAGCTGACCAAGAGGAGAGCAAAGATGATAAACCAGGATTATGTTAGAATATCCTAAACTAGATTGAAAATGGACTGCCAAGTAGATACTAAACACAGAAGCAAAATCTTGGAATTTGATACAGGTTACAAAAAAAGAAATATTGTTAATGGCACGAGCAGTAATATTTTGTTCTTTTGCTTCTGTCTTATGATTCTATTAATGAAAGTTGAAAGGTTCAAGAAAAAGAATTAAAGAGGTCAAATACTGAACAGACACCTGTTTTAAAGAGAGGTCTTTTAAGATAGTTACTGTTTTTTCCGTTGTGATACACATCTTTGTCTTCCAAATAAGATTACTGGTGTTTGTTTCACTTCTGGGAGCCAATTTAGAATGCACTCAAAGAACTCCAGTGCATTCATCAGGCACAATGTTTATTTCAGGCATGTCTACAGCTTGTACTTTTTCCACTGAAATATTCGAAGTGCTTATAACCTTGGCCTTATTCAAAGTTTTCATCCTCCTCAGCTCACAAAATATTTTAAAATGTTCTAGAAGACAGCATGAAAAGCAGAAGCAGATTAGAAGGAATTTTCCTGACAAAGTCACTCTCTCATCCATACAGCCTGGTATGTTACCAAGAAAGGTTCAAGAAGTACAAGCTTCCATTTGTACAGATCACACTTGAGAGTGATATACAAGATATTTTTAATAGATTTTTTTTTTGTTATTTGTACACTCCATAAGGAAGAGTGGATTGGAAAGACAGGAGCTTGCAGGCAGCAAACTCTTCAGCCATGCACGTTTGCTCCCTGTACACTAGGAATGCTCACAAACAGTTACAAACTTTACAGACCATGATACAAACCGTACCAATTCCTCTTTGCAAATTTTAAGTAAGCACTGTGATTCTTCGATACTGCAGCCCTTGGAGCACAAGAGGAGGCTCTGGACTCATTACTAAGCCCCCCCATTATCCTAAATCAACCGTCTCCTTAAACTTTCCCTTTTCCATGCTAACACTGCTCAGCTTGCAGCAATAAATATCATGCTGTTCAGTGCTACCTTGCACCTCCCTGGACCCTAGCCCCAGTCTGCTGTACACACCTACAGGCCCCAGCTGCTCTCGGTATTCCTGGTGCGGTTTCATCGGGTGATTCCAAATGCTTAGGGCGACTTCTTCAGCTTGTGACTGACTCTACAGACTGAGACTATTTGCCCCATTTTGTTTTCTCTGACTTGCTACCAGCATGTCTAAGAAGCCCCAGCTAGTGAAGACACACTTGATAATGGTCTAGCTAGAAAGCTAGCACACAAAGTTATTTTTATTCACCTGATAAACACTGCTTACAGATTAGCAACTTATGCAAAGCAGCTAGTCCATTTCTTTTTACTCCTCTTCTCTCCTCTCTCTTTTCTCCTCTACCTCTCCTTTGTGTAGTGGATTCCATCTTGGTGGGCACTGCCTTCTGGTTTTCCATAAGACATGCAGCAGAAACGTGAAACAGTGTTTTGGTATTTCAAGGTTAAACAGTTCCCCCTGACTCTTAAAGCACTGCCTGACAAATAAGTCTCTAAATAGCAAAAATAAAGCAGTTTGTCCTGGAGGGAAGTGAAGGCCAAGCTGACCTGTTCTCTAGGGTTCTTCTTGTCTCTTTCCAAGCAGCTGTAATCAGTCTTGATAAGGCAGGCAACAAGACTGTATTTTTCCAGGCCCGGAACATTCCAAAAAAGTCTGAATTGTGGAGAGAGCTTTCTAGCAGGTGAGAGCTTTCATGCTTTGCAGTTTCTCTCTGTGATCATAAGTGCCAGAAAGATATTGGGTCACATGCTGGAGGTCAACACACCTTTCCTCCCCTTTTCAAGACATGAAGGGCACTGACACTCTGCAAAGACTGTCAGGCTGAGTTTTTCCATCCTTAGTTCCTGAACTTAGATAGCAGTTGAGCAGGAAGGAGATACATGCCCAGATGGATGATGAAGTTCCCATACCCTGGAGTCCACATTTGAGTCCTTTACCAAATAGAGAGCTTCACACAGAAAGATGAAGATGAATCCAGAAAAACAATCAAGGACCCTAAATGAAAATATTGCTTCATATGATGCCTATATTTTTAAACTATTTTTCTTTGCAGTCTCTTACACATAAACATATAGCACCTGGGATGTGAACAAGCTTGGACCTAAAATTGAGATATTTCTAAAGTGCCTTCACTATCCAGACTGTAAAGAAAGTAAGTGGAGAAACAGACAGTAGCAAACCTTGAAGAGAAATTCTTCTAAGCCTCTGTGCTATTCACTACCTTTCATACTTGCTTGTAATACCCCAGAATCTGTCACAAGTTGTCATAGCTACCAAGGGGGTAGATTTTCAGAGTTAAGTGCATGCCAACATCCATCTAACAAAAACACATAGTATATTTTAAATCTGTAGTTTTCACCAGGAGTTAATGATGCAGCAACTTTGAGCATCACAAGGCACACAGACATTAAAAATAAAATGATTTAAAGAAAATAAGTTATGACAAGGCAATTTTAAAAATGTACTTACAACCACCGATCCAACACAAAGCAAACAAAACCAATCATTTCACAAAACTGAAGCATGCGCCACAAGAATGTTCTGCTGGCTGGTGTTTTCAAAGGAGTTCTATTGTTCAAAGTAGCTGACATTGCCAAAAGATACAATATTTTTTTTTACATTTTCTTAGTGAACAGTAAACTTCTCTATGCACCACAAAATGGAGGAAAAACTGCAAGATTTTGTTAAAAATAAAAATCTGCATACTGAAACATGTCTGCTGCGGGTCTCAGCCATGAACAAATTCAAAGGAAATACAAAATACACAAATAAACTACCTGAATGTTACTAAGGGATCAATACCTACCTGTTTGTTTCTATGGTTAATTACCTATAGACAGCTATTAGAGCAGAAGTTTGTAGATCTGTGCTTAAAGTAATTGCAAAAGACATGTAAATTTAGACAGCTAGTCAGTGGAAAAAAAAAAAGGAAGACATGATTAATCAACAGGATTAGAAAGAAAACTTCTTTGCATATAAATGTAAGGAACAACTGTGCTTTAATTGTAGCATTGAGAGAATATGTCTTTCAACTGTTAAATTATTCATCGTGTTACATACTTGAATGATTTTTTCTTAAATGTTCATGTAGGAGGTAAAAATTCTACAGACAATACTTAAGAGAAGATACTGTAGGAAAATTTATATGAAAATTTTAAAAGTCTCTTATCTGCCTTGACTGATAAATAGTAAATATGAAAAGGCAAAAAAAAAAAAAAAAAGGAACATGAAAAAGAACTTAGAGAGACATCATTTGAGATGCCTGTTTCTTGGAACAACAAATAGTGAGTCATCACAATAGAGAAAGAATTAGTCATTCTTTGCAATACTACAGTACATCCTCTGCATGAGTTATGCAGAAGATATGCAGAATATGGACTAGACTCTAAATCAGGACATAAATGGCTGATTTTTAACAAAGGTTCATAAAACAATCAACCAAAGGCTGAAATCCTGTGCATTATAGTGTTCTGTAGCTGCAGCATCAAGCCGACTACGGAATATAAACTGGATTCAGGCAGGCGGCTCGGAGATGCGGTAAATAGCAGAACCTAATCCTGACATCTCACACAGGTAAAGCTACCCTGGACTATACCAAGAGATTTTACCAGAATGAGGATGACGTGAACAGACTTAAGCATTCCTTGCAGAAACCAGTCTACTAACAGTTGATGTTATCAATCAGTATTACACCAGTAATTTGGCTTCCTGGCACTATTTTTTAAGCAAACAGGGCAAGATTGGGCCAAAACACCACCATTTTTTTTTTTTGTTTCAATATGAGAAGTAATCCAGATTAAAATATGTGCACCAGATCATTTTATTCCACCCTAAAACATCATCCCACGTGAAGTTAGAAGTGCCACCAAAAACACACGGAGGGTGTGAGTTATTGCAACTTCTCCCTGAGAGGCGTGGAAGAGGACATTTTTCAACCATATAACCTCTCTAGAGCGGTTTGCTGCCTACAGAACTCAGTTTGAGCCTTCATTTGGCACACCATAAAGAGGACACCAAGCCTGCTAAAAGCTGAGGACTATCATCCACTCCTGTTCTTTCATGTAGGATCAAATGATGCCACGACAAAGAGATTCCAAAATACCAAAAGGTACGTCGTGTCCCTCAGAAAGACATTGATAAGATCTGGAGCACAAATAGTATTGTCTTCTATCCTCCCAAGTAGGGGACTGGGACCCAGACAGAGTTAGACAAGTGGGTAGGGTGAATGACAAGACTGGTGCCTGTTGAGGGCTTCGAGTTCTTTGATCTGGGACATGCACTGAGAGACCAGGGGTGTTAGCAGATGGGGCACACCCGAACAAGCGAGATACGAGTGTTCTAGGGAAAAAGCTGGCAGGACTTACTAATAGGGCTTTAAACTAGATTTAGCAAGGGAAGGGGATGCTCTACTGGGTATAAGTAAGGAACCAGGAAACAACAGCACTTTAGGGAACAGTAGGGAAACTTGTAAATCATCCCAAAGGAATTAGAGAGGGCTCTTCCCAAAAGATGAAGAGGTCGCCAGTCCAGATGAAGTGCCTCTGCACCAATGCATGCAACATGGGTTACAAGCAGGAGGAACTGGAAACCATGGTACAGTTAGAAAACCATGACCTAATTGCTATCATGGAAATATGATGGGACAAGTTACAGGACTGGAGCACTGTAACTGAGGGCTATAAACTTTTCAGAAGAGATAGGCTAGGAAGGAGAGGTGGGGTCACTGTGCTCTGTGTTAAAGCTGGGATAGATTGTGAAGAGCTGTCTTTGAGAAACAGACAGCAACAGTTTGAGAGCCTGTGGGTGAAAATC
>WBMZ01003245.1:0-16566 GCA_013400975.1 Atrichornis clamosus
CGGGGCCGGGGGGGCGCGGGGCGGCCGCGCTCCGCTCCGCAGCGCTGGGGTGCCGTCCCAGCGAGGGGCTGCCGGGGGGCGCGACCCTGCCGGGACGGTCCCCCGTGTCCCCGGCGTGAGGGTCTGACCCGCGGTCCGGGGTCTTCCTGCCCCGGCTCTCCCGGGCCGTTCAGCCACGCCGATGCTCCCCGGGTGTTGTGTGGAGCGGTTCTCGCCATCGTCGCTCACGGCTCTGTCGCTGCGGTTCCCCAGAGCACTTCCCCGGGGCCTGGGAACTCGGGAGTGTCGCGGGGACGGAGAGATGAGGAATGCCGGGTCCTGCCCCGGACCAGCGGCATCGCACGGACAGCGTCTGTCCGCCTCTGTACGGCAAACCACAAACGCGCATCATTAATAAAACGATGCTAATTTACAAAGAAAGAAGTCCTTGATGTATTTTCTCTGTATTTCCACGTGAAACACAGGAGCACCAAATACAAGTGAGGATTTTCTACCGATATGTTAGGCATAAACGTGTTTTACATAATAAAATTTTAGCTCAGCCGAGAGCTGAGGGCTTCAAACTGCAGGTGTTGTCCATAGTAGGTTATCTCTGGGTCGGGGATGTGCTCTGAAATAAAGCCCCTCACTCATTATAAGGTCGAGATGATGCTGTACCATCATATTTAGACCATGGCTCGTAGAGAAATCTGGGGTGTACTTAGTCACCTATGGCATGACCTTATATTCCCACTCAATTTAGTAACAACAGATGGTTTCTTATAGGACATGTGAGATTTAATTTATTAGCAGTTTCTAGGATAAGTGGAGAGAAGTCAGAAAAGGCATGAGATGAGAAGTTGTAGTTAAGGGGAAATGCTCAGAGGGATGGAGCTCCCAGAGAAATGTAAGTCTTGTCTCCTTCTCAAATAGAACATTGATGTAAATGCAGTTATTTATCAACAGAGATTTTTATTACATTGCCCTGAGTGATCTTTTTCCCCTGATTTAAATTATATGGTTATGACTTGTATTTCAGCTTTTGGCTTTTGCTTCGTTTTGAGCCCTTTAATTGAACAGCACAGTGGAAGCTATCAGGATACTAAAACTCTTGTGTTCTGAGGATGATGGTTCAGCCATTTGGGGAAAAAAAAGCTTCCATTTACATTCAGATGGTATATCCTATTCATCAGGCTGGCATATGGGAATACTGATGTATGTTTGAGCATGTAAAATCCTGGTAGGCAAATACCAGAGTAATTTGCCTCTGTATGTTTCAGTTAAAAAGGTGCTGCAGCTTAGCCCTGAGATAGCCAGTGTGTCACAGATGTTTGTCCCCCTTTAAACTCTGGAACAAATCCTGCTCTTGCTGGCCCTTCATCTGCTTTCAGTTGGGACAAGATATGTTACAAGAACTTTGATGTTGTTGAAGGGCTTTTGGATTTTTGCATTATGATCCAAAAGTGAACTGAAAGGGTGGTGGGTTTTTCTTCCTAACTGATCACTAGGATTAACTAAACCAAGAAAGACGTAAAATTAATAAAACATTACAGGGAATTGTCTCTGAAATGCAATCTAATTAAGATGTCAATTTAAATAAATCACTTACTGCCATTGGAACTAAATAATGAATGTGGAAAGCTGTCTATGTGTGAAAGATATCTGAAGTTTTCTTGGAAAAGTAATTGTTTAAAAATTCAGTATTTTTCGTTCTTGCTCTTATAAATAATTAGGCAGGCTATTCTCTTACCAATTTTATGTTTCAGTGAATCTGAATTTGATTGTCACATAAGCTTCCTTGTGAGTAATTTTTATCATGATTTCACATCACTCGTTAAATGAAAGTTGTTTTTTCCCCTAAATCCCCTAACCTACTTCTGTCATGCCAACAGGAGCATTCAGAAACTGGCTCTAAGGTGCAGCTCTGATACAAGTTTTCTGTTTCTCTGTGACTCATTTGACATTAACATAATTATGCTACAGGAGTCAAAGTGATTTTCCAACTATGAGTAATGCACAGTACTAGACAGAATGTTTACAAGACACCGAGGCATATCAGCTAGCTGAAGTAACCAGCTGCTGATAACAGCTGAAGTAAGTTGGGGAATTAAAAAGTCTTACAATACAATTACCCTTCTTCGGCACTCGGTGTCATGTACGGCCGTGTGTCGTGTGCCCTGCGAGGAAGGATCCAGAACCAGGACTGTAACGAGGAGAGGACTGAGCCCGTGGGTAGTTCACACAACAAATCTTCATAGTTTTCTTCCCACTTACATATTTATGGCAGAGTCGTGCTCAAATGGGAGCAGTGATCTTTTCAAGAAGCGGCTGTATTTACCAGAGTTCATTTCAAAACAGAAGTGACACACATCCTCTCAGCCAGGAAAACAAGATCAAAATGAAACAACAACAAAAAAAATATGAGATCATCTCACAAATACTTTGAACCATGTGTATGGGAGTAACACAAAAGAAGAAAACCAATAAGGATAAGGCAAAATTGAGTGCTGTTAACATGAAGAGATATCTTTTCTCTGTAATTAAAATATCTGTGCAGGCTAGAGATAAAAGTACAGAGAATTAAAATGAATACATTCTCAATAAATAGCAGAAATGGTAAATACAAAATGTATAATCCATATGAAAAAACTATAAAAATAGAATCTTAGTGTTCATGACTTGTTTCAAGTGTTCCCTGAAATTTTTAGAAATTACTGACTTCTCAGGATTTTTAAAAATTGAGAAGTTGGTTATTTTTTCTGACTTTCTTTGTTTGTTTGTGTACAAGCAGCTTTTTGAGTGAAACTGGGGCACTTTGTGTTTATAAGTTTGTCAACTTTGGCTGAATATCCTCCTGATGAGGCCTAATTCACTAACGTGCTGAGCACCCAGAACATCATTGGTTTCATACGTCCTATGAGGATTAGCTGTGAAAGTTGAAAGCTAATTTTGAAATAACAACTCCAACCTACTACAGTTTGCTAGAGTACTAGAATGGACAATAATCTGTTAACAACTTCCTTATAAAATACCACTGGAATAAAGTAGGAAAGAGGGTCAAATGCAGAAAATAGTGCTGATAGCAGAACTGTTAGCAGAAAGCATGTATTCCAGGAGACATATACAAAGAATTCAGGAGAAAATTGCACATCACACTGCGTTCTTTATTTCGTAAGAAAATCTGCTGAGGTCAGGCACTTGGCATGCTCTGATTATCCTCACTGACTCTCAGAGCTGGATGAGGACCAGAACTGGTAAAAAAGTTGTTCATGGCTGAGGAAGGCTGGAGGAGGAAAGGTTTGCCACAGTATCTTGCACTGATAACACTCCCCATTTGTCGGGAGAGTCAGGACTTGGAGGTTTTCTGTTTGGTCTGCTGTGGTTTTCATGCTGCATGGCAATGGGCAAACTCTAAACCTGTTTCTTTCAGTTTGGCCACCTTTTGCTTACTAAGGGATGGCTTTGCATACCGACTGCTACTACAATGACCAGCATGAATGTCTTTAACACATGTTGATGAAACTAGCCAGCAGAACCCAAACAAAACATAAACAGAACAATCCAAGCCCTATCAACAGAAATAAATTTCCATAGCAGAATTTAGCAGTCTTAAGTTTAATCTGATTTGCTATAAATACATCCAGGACAGCAGTTTTATAACTACAATATCCACCTCTGTAGCATGCTATGCCACTGAATTTACATCTATTTTCACTGCTTTTAATTACCAATATCCCTAACCACCAAAGCTCAACCCTCAGCTCAGGTTGTATTCCAGTATTACCAGAGCAGGTTCTTGTACTTCAGGTGTTTGTTATTCCTTAGAGTAACACATAACAGGAGATGTTATGTAACACACTTCTGCTCAGCTCCATACCTACCTGGAGTCCCCTAATAAAGCAGTCTTGAAAGCAGCACCTCTGCAATCCTCTGCATTTCTACCTCTGGCTTTCCCAGTTGGCTCCAGAGGAATTGTCTTCTTATGATGATCTTCAAGGCAGCTGCACCCTGCCCCACCTTTTTTCTTCTTGGAGGAACTACCACTTATTTGTAACATTTATTTTGCATTCTGCAGTGAACATACAACCTGTGCAAATTCCAAGTATTTAATCTTTGTTCTTTGTCAAAGCTTTGCAAATTAACTTGGAATAGCAGAGTGAAATAGGCACCAAGAGGTATTTTCTGGAAGTAACTGATAAAATCTTGCAGGTGCTGCTTGCCCTTACTGGTTGGTTGGGTTTTGTTGTTGTTAGCTTGTTGTTCAAGCTGAGCTCCCAACACAAAATGTTTGCAGACAGTTACTGAGTATAGAAAGTTGTTATGGTTTTAGAAAGCGTATCAAAGTAAACAGATCTATCAGGATTTTGCTTGTTTTCTAAAATATCGGAAAATTAGCTGATATTCTTTTTACTGAGTTTTCAGCGTATTGTGTTTTGTAAAAAGGCCCGGTGTTCCTATTATAAAAGTAGCTGTCTTGGTGATAACCGATAATATGTTACTCTGAAGTAGCATACTTCAGAATTGGAATTGCCGACATACCCGTGCCAACAGCAATGAAAAGAATTTCATCCCATTCCCTTACCTGGCTCTCAGTAACACTCTCCTCAAGGGTTTCTTCTATGAGGTGACATGTCAGATCCCTCATATGACTCAGTACTTTAAAAAAATTAGATATTTTAATAGATATACTGAGAAATATTAAAAATATTAATATATCTCTCAGTTAAAATATATCTGTTAGATACACATTTGTTTTTATAATTTTCTTCGTAGAATGACTTCTGGTAGAAAAATGAATTTATCCAGGCATAAATTTTAATGCTGAAAAACTAGACATTAAATTTTGTGCTGTATTAATGCCCAGTCCTGCGTGTGTGTTTAAATTTAAGCTTATGTGTAGTACTGGACTCACTGGGATTACGTGCACAATTAAAACTAAACATGTGTGAAAGTGTGAAACACTTTCAGGTCAGGATTTCTAAATTTTTTCACTTGTTTACAGTAAAGAAAAAACCCAAACTAAAAACCACTCATTCATGTAATAAAATTGGAGTGGTATTGATGTTAAGGGACTTACTGTCATTTGATAGGCAACGTAGGATATAAAACACATTTATACTCAATAAAATGAAACACTTCAGTGCTGTGATTGCCTGCCTGAGTGGCTGTCTTTTCTAGAAGAAAAGAGAAATTCATACTTTAACACTGTGAGTATCAGCTGGGATTAATATGGTTATTTTAGAATAAGGTGGCATGTTTGCAAGAAGAGATGAACTTTTTTTTTAATGTGCACATTCACTTTTTTGTCAACACAAGTTTGATGTTTTCAGAAAAACTCTAAGTGGTATTTTACTGTGATTTGGAAATACGTTTTTTGTTTACAAGGGGTACTGAGCTTTGCTAGATCACTCATAAAAGTGTTCGCACGAGGGTTCTGCCACATTACAAGTTCAAAATAGATAGTTATGGAAGCATTCAGACTTTCTGCTGTCTAAACATTCCCCCACTGATTTCTAAAAGAGAGTCGTCCCTGGTCATGGCGCACTCGGATCACCATGCGAGAAAACAAATTGGTTTCTCACACCTTGTTAAAAATTGCTGTCTGTAAGTGTAAAATGTAAACTCTCTGTAGAGGCTCAGGGGCCAACAGAGTTCCCATAAAACCTCAGCCACCCAAAATCCAGTTACAACAATACCTGACTTCTGCATCCCCTGTCTAATATAGCTTGATTCTCAGTTGGAAGACTTCAGCCTCTTGAAGTGGCTTCCAAATCAGCCACCAAGGTGTGCAGGGAGCAGCTTCCCCAGCAGGAGATGAGGAACCACTTGCCCCTCGCGTTGTAGGGAGGCACCTCTGTCCTCTTGAGAGACACAAACCTGAGATCCCTGCCTGTGTTTTGGCCTCTTCTTTTTAGTTTGGGAAGGCATCACTCCTTTCTTGCAAACACTGATGGAAGGATGAGGTGGTGCTGCTTTCTTTAAGCATCCAGTAGGGATATGCAAAAGCCAGGTAGAGTTCCACTGACTGCCGAAGGAGGTTTAATCTCATATTTACGTTGATCAGGGAGGTTGCCTGAGCTATTGGGCTACAGATGGGCACAGGAGCAACCTCCATGCTCCTTGCTGAGGCCATGCAGAAAATAGAGAGATGACAGTTGGCTCAAGAGTAGACTCTTCTTTCTGGTTCTTGGTCCTGGAGAAGCGGCTGCTCCACGATTTTACATGAGCGTTTTTCAAGAGCAGAAATGGAGCCCTGTTCTCAATCCTTTAAACGGGGTGCCTGAAAAGTTACCTGGTGTTTGAAAGAAAGGCATGACTACACCAGGCAGTTGCTCACTCCCTCTGCATAGGAGAGGCACGATCAGGAAAAAAATACTGTGGAAGACTTAAGGAAAGATTTAGTATCAGGAACACACTGGACATAGCCCTGAGGAAGGCTCCTAACTGGGTAGCACTCATGCAGAAATGTAACTTTGAGTGCATAGGAAGATGAAGGTTGCTTACTGCAGCACACACGGGATCTGGGTGCCGGGGTGTTTTATAGCCTTGGGAAAGGGTTTCAAATAAAGGAGCTTGGGATCTGCTTGCTTTAGGTTACTACAGCTTGTCCATTCTAAAGCTCCCATTCTAATCCATCACTGGAGAGTTTGAAAAGGAAGAGGATCCAAGTGTCCTGTGGCTAATGGCTGTGGTTGATGTTTTGCCTGCCATCTTTCTCCTGAACAGCTCTCAGGAGCTCACAGAAGGGATATTTCCAGTGTAAACCAAATAAACTATAAATATTCCAGTATAAGGAAGGGATGTGTACTGGGTGAACTTTGAGATGTGCTCTAAAAATATGTTGCTGACCTCCCACTTGCCATGATCTGTTTCCCTATTAAACTGCATTATAATTAGGGCTTGCTCTAACCCTGCCTCTGATTTAAAGCTTACATCGATGGAAACGTGGCCTCACAGATCAGAGTGACAATAAGGTATACATGTAAAGTCAAAAATAATCTATGCCATAGTGGAAGGAAGGATAGCCAAGAGAGAATGCTTATCCCTCCTACCCTGCAGGATATTTAGATATCACATAAGTGTAAATGGGTGTTAGGCCAGAGGTCTTTGAGAACCTGGACTCAAAGCTCAACTCTTTTCATTAGTGCAGACGAACTGCAGCTGAACTGGAGGCTAAGCATTCACACAGGGAAGTGAAAATATAATCAGGGACACAAAATGAACTGAAATTAAGAGTTGAGGGCAAAGGTTCTTGTATTGACCAAAGAGGGGATTTGGAAAATAGGTGGTGACTATGCTGGTAGGCAATCGTGCTGACAGTCACCATGATGATAATAGTTGGTGACTATTAGCTTGTTTCATCTCATCTCCCACGGCTGCTAGGTTTCACCCAACAACCCTCCTGTTGAGCTCTGGGAGATATGCAGCAGGTGCTGGGAGAGGCAAGGACAGGTCTTGGCTCAGGCAATGGAAGAAGGGGGATCATAACCCCCTGGGTTTCGTAAGCAGTCTAGGGCAGGCACATTCACAGGTAAGTAAGATTTAATGAATAGGTTATGTCAGGAAACTGACGGATGCTCAAGTCCTTCTGTTACGCAGGAATACCCAGTGGTAGGAAGACCCCTGATGGGGGAGAAGCTGCATCAGTGTTCTGGGACCTCCTGAGGAGCAGGGCTGTGGCCAGGAATGCTGCTTTTATAACATCATATTTATTTGTAAAAATACGTACAACAGGCATTTTAAAATAGCAAAAGGGCAGTTGTTTAAACACATATTCAAGTCGCTGATGAAACTTACAGATGCTTAGATAACTACATGAATATTTTAAGTTTACAAAGCATTTATGAGAAAATGAATTTTATATTACATTACATTATGTATATATTATATTGTATTAAAATTATAGTGACCTGTAATAATTGCAAACCAACCCCCAACAACTTAAGCCCATGTTTAATGCCCCTGCTCTGCAAAGAAAACAGTGTGCACCTCGCACTTGCTGTGAGAGCCTTTTTTTTCTCTGCAAGCACTCGCTGTATAACATGTAGCTGATTTACAGCCTGAGTTCAAGAGATTGAACAGACCAGTAAGGAAATTTTTGAGTATATTTTGTAGCCTTTTTTTCCACTTTTACACAAAACACAAATCATCTGTAAAAAAAGACCTGGTGAATTTAAGTGTTGCCTGCTAGATTACATGTTCTCTCTGCTTCGCACAGATACTTTGATCACAAAATAAATCATCAACAAAAATTATCAAGCTAGACCATCCCAAGTCAAATCTTTGGGTGATGAAATTAATTTAGTTATGCCAGTTTTTATCTGTGGGGAATTCATGTCTTGCTTTGGCTACTCTGTCATATCTGTACTTTCTGCTCCAGTCACGAAGCTGTTGATTTATCTGACTGGTTAAAATGGAGGAGCATATAAATGGTACTAGCAGATATGGGCTCCCTAAAACCAGTAAACAACACTGAGCCTAATTTATGGCTTCCAAACCAGTTGTAGGACTGATCCTGCAATCCCAAGCTGAGCAGAACTCCTTCTGAAGCACTAGGCACTGCTATAAATTCAAGCTGGAGTGCCAGGCTGTGCTGATGGCTGCCTGATACCGCCTGTGCCACAACATGAATGTCACTTGGAAGTAGACTTAATTAAACGTTTCATGTTTTTTCCTCCTACAATGTGGAACATCCTGGGTTGTGCAAGGGTGAGAAATACTCCTGCACTAACAAGGAAACTACCTTCCCCTCCAGCACACGACAGACATCTGTCTCTTCAAAATGGGACGGTAAAGCATGTTTTCCTTTGATCAGCTTTGATTTATGGGAAAAAACCCAGATAAATTTAAATAGAATTGAACTCCACTTCCGCTTTGTGGAAAATAATTCAGGATCTATCAAAATTCTAAACATTTGGTGTTTTTAGAAAAATAGCAGCAATTATTCTTCTTCAGAGGTCTGTAGTTAATTAATTGATCAGCCCATACTTTTAAGAATACTGCCAAAATAAGGTCCCTGACAAAAGACCACAATATTATAACCTTGCCAGCTGCTCTCATCCCAAATATGTTAGAAGCAATATAATTCCACAGAAATAAGTTATAATATTTATAGAGGCTATGTGAGATTTTAATTAACAGCAAGACTTAAGTTAGGCAAGGCTTTTGGACAGGGACTATTTAGCCATGTATTTAATTGCTGTGCTGAATCTGGGCTTCTATTTGGCGGTTGAAATATTGCCATCATTTTTAGAGCTCAATATAAAAATCTTGTATATAATAAAAATACACCCAGAATCCTTACTGGGGCTGCTAGTGAATACTACTGAATACTACTGAAACACTGAAACACACACACTGAATAGTAAGAATAGATAATCAAGCTTCAAGAGAGCATCCAGCAAAAAAGGCCCATTAGAGTGCTAATTAAAATAGACATAAAAATAAAATACAGTACCGTTATCCATTCTTTCCATTTGGGAATCTCAATTACTTTACCCTAAAACATAAAATATTATTATCAATTTCAGCAGACTGGGAAACAGAACAAAAAGAAGATCACCATGTTGTCCGAACTTAGAAAGATGGTGAACAAGGAGCCCTCTCATTTCCCAGCTCCCAGTCCAGTGAGCAGCGCTCTCCTCATCTGGATGTTATTTCCAGTGTAGGAAGACTAAAGCCTGGCTACTCAGAAGGAGTCTGGGCATGGCAAAAGAAAATTCCTCATCTCTTCCAGTTACCATCTAACCTGCAAAGTGGAGTGGGGCATTGCTGTGATCATTCATGGACCCAAACTTCCCTTCTAAACTTAGATTAGGGCTTGAGCTGGTCTTTTAATAAAACCCCTTCAGTGAGAACACTTGGTCTGGAGGGAAAGACCTGAGTTGGGTTCTCACGTCTTACTCTAGGCATCTCCCACTCAGGCTGTCCTATCCTGAAGTTATGAGCTGATTAGACAGTAAACCAGATGGTGCCTGACTCTACAGCCCTGTGGTGAGGACATGCCCTGGACGAGGGGCATCCTGCAGTCTGCTTTTCTCTCCCTGTAACCATTTTGCTTCCAAGTGTCACTGCACAGAAGATGGACCCTACCCCACCATGGGTAGCATTCCGCACTGGACTGACATCACTTGGGAACCCCGGGTGGATGTAGTGACACCCTGTATTCCCCCCATTGCTGAGGTGACCTCAGCAGCAGCCTCGCATGCCCACAGAACAATCAGGATTTGTGCTCAGGGAATGTTTTTGTGATTGCAATCATGGCAGTCCAATTCTAAAAACACGTGCAGCTCTAATGGTTTCATTTTATTTACACTTTGTTCTCGGTATCTGAGCAAGTTACTGTACAGTTAAACCCAAAAAAATAAACCAAGACAGATAAGAGGCTGAACGTTATGATCATTCATGTGCTCCTTTCATGGCAAGGCACATGTGAAGTAGGCGAGAGGACAAATGATAAGCACAGTGAAAGCTGCAGTGGCAGCCTTGGTTTTAAGTCTTCTCTAGGTTGCAAATCTGTGCCATACATTGGTTTTATTTGAAATGGTATTTATGTAAAATCCCATGTTTAATAACTAGAAATGTGCATTCGTAATTATTATGACAAATTGTAATTTACATATTTACCAGACAGATGAGAAGAGCTGTTTAATGCATCATAAATGATATTAGATTCCAGAGTATTTTTTATATATATGTACAATTCCACGGGCAATCAATAGGAACAGCTGGTTTTTATAGGGGCTATGTGTGTGTGTGTGTGTATTTGCGTGCAGCAACATGATTAACTCTATAACGTGTCCAAATATTTGTAACTTAGCACAGTAAAAACAGATATATTTTCTCTCTCTCTTCCTCTCATCCTCGGTGTTCACCTGGAAGACAATGAAAATGCAAACTGTAATTACATCAGTCCTCCCAAGGGAAGCACACACCTTCATGGAGTAATTCCCAGCATTCCTTTCAAGTTATTTCAAGAGGAGAGTTTTGTATGCTGAGAACCAGTGTGACTAAATGCTAATTTTTCATAGTCCTTGGGGGCTAAATTTATCTCTCATTGAAGTCAATGGGAATCTTTCCATTGACGTAAATAACAGTTGGATCAGGTCTTAGTACTTTCATCAGTGATCATTTTTTACATGTAAAGACATTGATGAAGTTCAGAATGAGCCTGTAACTGATCTCAAACAAAATCTAATATACTTTTACAAGGTGGAAAGGATAGGGAGAGGGAGATGAAGGGCAGGATCTATGAACACATAGCTTTTCTTGCAATTAAACAGATGGGAATATAATGGCACCATAGGGGAGATATAACTTACACTTATCTGAGGGCAATTAATATATCTGGCCTATCATCTTGCTTGTTCAGTGGAACCAGTGAGTTTTCTTTTTTCAGTCTAGTTTAAGATGTAATTCTTCCATATGTGGAATCTCTTTTCCTCATTGTTTATTATCTGGATGTAACCAAAGAGATAAGACATTTTAATTGCAGGATACTGTCCTTGGCCAGCTTCTATGCAGGTGCACAAAGTCCATCTGATTAAAAAAACACTTGAGAGGCTTCAGCAAAAGGAAACTAAAGATATGCTTGACTGGGACAGTGTCAGGGGTGTCTCTTAGCCAGAGAGAAGAGATGTTTGTAAAACTTGCCCCTTCAACTCGCACTCCTAAAGCACTCTATGATAATGACTGACAACCTTCTGGAACTTTAATTTAGTAAAGTTACACTAAAATTCATGGCAATACTGGGCTTCAGAATCTGGTCCTGAAATGTAAGTGTTGTTGTACCCAGTGGTAATTTTGTTATCAGTGCCTCCATCTTATTATGGGAGAAATAAAAAGTAAAATGACAGAAAGCAAAAGAGAAAATTAAAATGACTCATTTACATTTAGGAAGCTTCCAGGCAGAACCAGAAGGACCAATTGAAGAAAAATTGATGGAAAATAGGGAACAGAAAGGGGGATGATGAAATCCAGGGATACGAGGAGGGAAAAGAGAGAAGTGGGAAGAGAAGAAACAGGGAAGTGGCAAAAGAAAAGGAGAAGCTGCTATTTTTAGGACATGGGAAAGGTGACTTATTGAAATAAAGCAAAAGAGAGTGGGGAATGAGATTTTAAAATGAGAGAGTAAATGAAGAGTAAATGGATTTAGAGGGATAGGGTCTGCCATACAGGCTGTGTGAGTGTCTGTCCTCTAACCCTGTGCTTTTTAACTCCCTTCAGTTTTTGGACATTTTAGCCCACAGAGATCCAACCCTTTCAGGGTGATTTTTTAGCCTCGTTACTGTAGGTTTGGGGCTTTTTTATTTGCTTTTTGGAGAAACTCCTGGAAGCAGCCCACAGGTGCCAAATGGTCCCCAGACAGCAGCTGAAAAACTCTGTGCTGGGTGTAGATGGCTGATGCTACTTCTTCTGCAGATTGCTCCCATAGTTCAAGCAGTAGCAACCTACACCTTGGAAAAACTAGTCCCAGGTTTCAACTGTGGTGTTAGTTCAGTCAGATGAGAAAATTTATCTCAAAATTAGTGCGTGTTTTGGTGAACCACATAGATTCAGACCTGAATCTACCACATAGTAAAAATTATGATGAGGGTTAGCTCCCATCACAGAAGTAAGAGAATAATTTTTAGGCAGAGTCAGAAAATCTGATTCTGTGCTGATTTTACCACATGATAACTCTGAATTCTGGAAATCATTTTCTCTTATATCTGCCGTGCAGGGAAAACTGTCAGGGTTACAGTAATTTCATAACTTAGTACAATTAAAACCACAAAACACACAGAGAGACAGGTTTTACTCATGTTGTCACTACACATTTGATTTATTTACATTTCATTATATTTTCACCAGACCAGATAGGTTTAATGGAACTGCATGACCATAAACCAATGTAGAATCTGGATGGGACATGGAGATTTTAATTGTGTTACTCTGACTGACGTCCTGCAGTGGCATAAATGTTAAGACAGGAGAAAGCTTCTGCTGTGAGGTTGGGAATCTGCTCCTGCGTATAATGGTGTCTATAGCTCTGTTTAGTAATGAAACAGACATATTTTAGCTTTAATCAAATATCCACGGTGTATGAAGTAATGTCAAGGGATGTGGAGGCAGGGCTTGGTCAGGAAAAGGTAAAGGAAAGAATTCTGTTCTCTCCACTGGAGACTTCTGGAGAGCTGCAAGGACCACACCGTGGGGTGGTATTCAGCCTCATTTCTCTGCCGAGGGAGAAGAACCCAGTACGTGCTGGTCTGGGTGATGAGCTGCTGTACCTGACTTAAGGGAAACCAGAAATTAAGCACATGAGTGTTACCTCTGTTAAAAGAATGCTCTTTCAGGGGAACTGTCCCCTGCAGTTTGTGACGAAAGAGGGAAATGGATTGGAAAAGGACAGGTAAATGTTCAGTGGCAGGCAAATTAAAGCTATTTTATGAGATGGAAAATTAAACTGGCAAGAACATCAGAGCATCTGGTGGCTGTACTGGATTTTGCTTTAACTTCCTGCTAGTCTTAATTATTACTTTTTTTTTTTTTTTTTTACTGGACCATGATCCTATGTCTTTACTGAGATCAATTTAGCTTTGGTTTCAAAAGGGATCAGGATAAAACCTATATGACAGAGTGGAACAGGGTTTATTTTTCATTGTGGTTTCATTTTCTTTTTCCACTGAAGAATTTCAAGCCAGGACATGTTTCAGTGGCCTAATCTCAAATGCGCATAGGAACAGTTTCTGTGTTTGCTTTGCAGGGAGGAGCCGGCTCCCTTCAGGAGAAGTTCAAGAATGAACAGAACTGATTTGCTGTCAGTTTTTAGCACTGGCTGCAGCTCCTGGGCAGTCATGGTACCAGCAGTGGTGAAGCAGCATTGTGTAGCAAGCAAGTAGATGTCAGTGACCGCCGACAACAGGATAACAACACCTGGATTTCCAAGGTACTTCCACCCACATTGGAGGAGGGAGCTGCTTTTTTTCCATTATTCTGCACCATTGCTCTGCTTAGCTGAAAATACTCTAAATACATTCCCACTTCTGATACAGCTACCTCAATGAGGACAGACAGTTACTAAATTTCTGTCACAATTACAGCAGGCACCTGTTCATGGCCACCAAAACCGATGTTGCTAGCACATTTCCACAATAACTTCATGCTTAAAATTTTCCAACCAGCTATCTTTTGGGAAGAAATTTTCCACGTTTGGCCTCTGCTTGAGAGGAAATGTTTTTTCTTCTGGGCTTGAGAAAAACGATGCCAGCTGTCCTTGAGCACAGCATGAATTATAAAATTATGCCTCTGAAGAAAAAAGAACTTCACAGGCTGCACCAAGCTGAAACATAAAGCTTGCTCTAGACCTTTCTGAAGAGCAAAGTCCTTGCCTGGCATTATACTTGACATTGATTTACCTAGATGAATAAAAATACGGCAGTAAATATGTTTTGATAGAGTTGAGAATGATTTATCTATAGGTGAGTGAGAAAGAAAAGCTTGCAGCTCATATGAGCTGTAAATGGAGAGCTGCCAGGTGGGTCAGAGGAGTTCACTCCTGCCCTCACAAAGTGCACTTCATTGTTTGCAGAGAACAGGGTGCGACTGCACCTTCCACAGGAGGGAAGCCAACGTCACTACTCCAGACTCCTTCCCTTCCCCACCACATTATTATTTTTCTTTCAAAAGCAGTCAATTAAATGTAAAATGGGAATATTAAACTTGCAAAGTTGTGCATACTGGCACGGGGACATTTAAAAAGCTGAGTTTACTACTCCTGTCTGTGTGGCTGATATGTAAATGTCTATATATACATATACATCCAGGCAGCCACATGCACACAGAGGGGAGGTACAGAGGGACTTTCAAACTAGTATTAGAAATCTATATCCTTGACAAAATGCTCCAAGTAAGTACAACATCCCAGAATAGACCACTTGAGACATATTACCTATTATCAAAGTGGATATGTTGAACATTATAACATTAATTAACCATTTGGAGCACTTGATCAGAATATACATTTTATGTATGAAGGTATACATTTTATATTGGTTTAGTTAGAATATCCTCAAGCATGAAATGAAATGTACTGCTCTTTCCGTGCCAAGTACAGAGAGCTGAACACTTTCTTAATAAAAATTTTACATGTATTATATATGGAATATTATTGTACTGGATAATCCCGTGTATCTGTCTTTGTAAGTTTCCAATATCTCCCCTGGGTAGAGGTTTTTCTTTTTTTTTACTCATCTTGTTTTCTAGCAATTTGAGGGCTGTTAGAAGGCAATTTCTGTCTTTTAACAAACCTGGAAAAAAAAGAACTCTGCAAAAACCCCTTCACCACAGCCAGAATCGTATTTCCCTCTCTTCTATAGGAACTCCCTGTTTTTTCATGAAATCATCAGGAAATCGTGTGCTGTTGTGTTTTAAGAAAAGTTTTTTAAAATACCCCAACAAAACAAACAAAAACCCCAAACCGTATTATTTTTAGCTTTCTATAATTTCATTAAACGGATCTTGCCCCCTCGGAGTAAAAACCGAAGCCTTCTTCTTCATATGAAATGAACTTTTAGCTGTCATCTAGAGCAGCGGGAGGGCGGGGGGAAGGGTTGGGAGGAACGGCGCGGGGGGGCGTTAAGCGCTTTTTTCATGTAGAGTAAGATCACATTTTTCGGTCCTTTCGAAAAATACACAGTCGCCACTTCTTTTTCTATTTTCTTTTTTTCTATTGTTTTCGTCGTGAGAGGGACTTTGATTTATTCTCAGAAGCAAAATGGGCCGGAGGAAGAAACTCCCGAAGTCTTAATTTAAAATAAATTTTAAAAAATAGAAGGGAAGGGAGCGTGGAGAAGAGGGAAGGAGAAGGCAGCCTGCCGGGGTGCCGATGGATGCTCCCCAGCGGGAGAGACGCGATGCCGCCCGGCACGGCTCGGCGCGGCGGTCTCGCTCCGTGCCGTGCGGTGCCGAGCCGTGCCGGCGGGGAAGCCTTGCATCACCGCCACGGGCTCCGCTTCCCTCCTCCCTCTCTTTCGGAGAGGCTATTAATAGCATGACATCAGCCAGGGACTCGCCGCCAGAGTAAATACCAGCGCTGCCCGCTCGGCTATATAAGGGGGGTGATGCAACCGAGGCGAGCGGCAGAGGAGCGGAGAGCGGAGGGAGCTGCTCTCCCGGAGGAGGCGGCGGAGGAGCGGGGACGGCAGCGCGGCGGGGCGGGTGCGGAGCCCCTTCCCTCCGGCGGGGAAAGCGGCAGCAGCGGCAGGAAGGTAGGTGGAAGCAGGAGAGGAGCCGCCGAGACTCCCCGTGCCGACGGGACGAGCGGCTGAGCTCCGTGGGAGCTTGTCCCGCCGCGGAGGGATGCCCGCCGGGTGGTCCGCGGGCCGCCGCCGGGAAAAGTTTCGCCGCCCGGGGCGAAGTCGGTGCGGCGGTGCCGGCGCCGGCCGTGAGCCCCGGCAAAGCCCTCGGCCACGCGGAGCTCTCGCCGGAGCCCCTCGCCCGCCCGCCGGCGGCGGATCCCTCCCGGCTCTCACATGCGGGGGAACCCCCTGGCCGGGCCGCCGCCAGATGTGAGCGCCGGGGGGAGCCCGCCGAGCCCCGGCTCTC